>JAHWFP010243761.1:163317-182011 GCA_023313725.1 Lithobius niger
ATACACTGAAAATTCGTGTCCGGTAGAATGCCAGGTCATAGTAAGTTTGGACACATGGTAGCGTTTCTGGGGGTAAAAGAATATAATAAAAGGATAAATGCGGATAAATAAACTAGCTTAGTTGGATGCTGTAACGCACTAAGTTAACTGGGAACGTTTAACGTTTAATTTGGAAGTTGAAATTGATCGTTGTGGAAATTTTTCATATGGATTGCGGCCGACAAAAAAAATATCACACTACAAAATGGTTGTCTGTACAAATCCTCGAGGTTCAGTACCTTCGCAGAGGAAGCTCCTCCTAAAATGCACTAAGCTAGTGTGTTCGGGCTTTTTGCCCTAAAAGGAAAAGAATAAAATGATAATACATAAGTACAGAGTTTAACAATGGCGGCCATGTTGATGGAGCGTTGTGATGGCTTGGAGTTGGATCTTTAAACGGATTTGGGCTTCCCCAAGAGTCTTGTATTTGGACAGGCTATGGATGTTGAAAATTTGGGCCGATTTGGTCCACTATTATAAAACCGGCGAAATGTGCCTCGGCGAGGCATTTGGGCGCTCAAGAAAAAAAATTCAAATTTTTGAAAAACTGGCGCTTTTCGGTGGCACTCGTTTACAATGGCTAAGTCTAATAAAAAGACTAAAATAGCAGGGCTGCACCTGCTTGATTTTACTTTTTATTGCCTAATCGAAAATTTACATCACCTATTTTTTTAATAGCGTTTCCTCCTTAAGAACGTTATTAATTCCCTAGAAGCTTTGGAGCTTTCATCCCAGCCGGACTTTTACCCTCTGCGCAGGTTTGGGCAGCCTATATAATACGGCGCAGCCGTCTGTTAGGCATTTCTCCTAGGGCGTTCACGTAGTCGTGACCGCCTTGAGCTCCCTATCTTCGTTCCGGTTCCCTGATGCTCGGCCGTTCCGGCCATCCACGGCGTTCCTGCGTTCCTCCCAACAGGAACGCGGTCGCCTGCCACGATTCCGTTTCGGACCGGAACAGCGACGGACCACCCTTGGGCTACGATTCCTGAAGACACAGGGTAGAGACAAAGTACCGTCGATTACCCGGTTGCCTCCTGGTAAGGGGATACGTCGGTTGCCGGTTCCCCAGCAACCTACCCAGTTCCGTTACGGTTCCTGTGCCCCTTACCATCTATTGATGTTAAGGGTGTACCCAGTGTAACCATGGTTTCTTTGGCTAACTGCGAACCACAACCGGATCGATCCGTTCTGCGATTCACACGGCCCGGAACGTGTTCACGTTCCCTTCGGTTCCAGCCACCTCTGTACGATCCCTGCAGACGGGAATACGTAGTTACAGCTTACCGGTTCCTCATAGATTCCGGTCTCCTTCCTCCAGCGGATTAACATTCCGCCTTTTTCCCTCGGCTCCCCAACAACCCTAGGTCCCGTACCTGGAGATGGGGGAAGGAACCGTCGTCTACTTCCACACAAGATTCGATACCAGTTCGATTCCCGATCCCCACTTCGCATGGATCGCAGCAACCATCTCATCTTCAATCCAACAACACGACCCCACTGCAGATGTTGCTGCGCAACTTCCTTCATTTATACAATTCTGCATGGTTGTAATTCAGCCATTAACGTCAAGGATCTGCCGTGCTCGGCCCGTTGGCAATACCTATTGGACGTACTCTTTTGCAGTTTTTGTGTAAAGATATCCATCCGCGTTGCCACCCTACCGCGCATTCTCCTGCGCAGCCTCTGTCATATAAACTCGGACAGAGCAGTTCGGCGGCTTTTACTTATCTACCCATCGCCTTAGGTTGATGTTCCTCACCTGCACTCTGGCTCACGTTCCTCCATCCTTCCCCGTACTCAGTCCGGCTATGACACGGACATGGGAACCACTAAAGGAAGGACTGATTCACCTTTATTCACGGTTCACTTACCACCTGCCTTCTTGTTGGTGTTTATGTTCCAAGTAATCCCAATTTCTCCCTTCCACAGCTAACATCTTTCTTCTCTACAGCGTGCGCTATTTACATTGCTCTGCGATTGATTCCGGTTCCCTGGTCTTCGGACCATTCCAGCCATCCACAGCGTTACTGCGTTACTACCAAAAGGAACGTGGTCGCCTGTCAAGGTTCCGTCTCGGTTTCCAACGAGCAATATAGTCACTGCTCCTCCACCTTTGGGATCTGTACAGCGGCGGAGGAGCCACACAGTTCCACAGACCCGGATTACCCGATAGCCCTGGGCGATGAACCACCGTTCCCCGGTCGTCCGTTCCCTTCAGACTCAGCAGCCACTTCAGCCACCTTCTGCAACATTCCCGGCCTTCGTTACGGCATTCCCTATGAAGTCACCCAGCGGTTCGTTCAAACGAAAGACGCTCCACCTTCGGTTGCGTTTCTCGCATCTCTCCAACAGCATTACCTACAAATTAAATGAACCTTTGTAAACGAGGATCATCGCTTCATTCGTCACTGATTCCTGTTGTCAACAATTCCTGTTCGGACCACATCACTTATCCGCCTGCTCCCTCCAGGCTGTGTTTTTTGCAATAATAGTAAGCCTCCTCAGTTGCTACATCGATCCTACCACTGCTAGGCAGCCACGACTAATGGGCCGGAACCAGGCCCCAGCATCCAGCCTGGGCCCTTTGACAACCACAATTCTTCCACTGACTCTTCTCGCACAGTCTGCTACTACCGTAAATCGTGGATTAAACACCCATGGGCTTATGCAGTTACTTTGGCAAAAATAGGGGGTGGGCTTTAAATCAAGCATTACCAATTTTCTAACCTTTCTGGACATCTATTACAGAAAATTCGAACCTTCTGAACGATCTCTGAAAGACCAATTTTTAATTGCTGTGAAGAAGGGAGGAGGCTTATATGAGAGATGCCTTGTGCAGGTGCTAGAAGCTAAAGGAAGAGTCTACTATTACTACAGGGAGGGAGAAGGGGCCAGTAAACATAGCAAGCAGTACCATCTTATTCACATGGTATAACTTTAAGGTAATTTTTCGTAGAAAAACGACAATTGGAGGGGTGGGTTTTAACTCCATATTTCATGATTTCGACTTTACAGCATTTTAAGGGGTGGGCTTTAGCTTCAGCTGGGCTTTGATTGCAAGATTTACGGTATGTCAACTCCGGTCCACTTCCGCAAACGGATTCACGGTTCAGTCTTCCCCCAGTTCCCTCGCGTTCCTCAGTACCGGTCCGGGTGAGGGGGGGGACCTTCGGACACTTCCACTAGCACTTAGGCTCTGTTTAACCCTTTTAGGCCTACGCCATTTTTTCAATTCTCGTGCGAAAAAGCCTATGGCTGCAACATGGCTGCCATGAACAAGTTGCATGCCTCACGAAAATTAATTGTAATAAAAAAACTATGGTCTAGGAGTATAAAAATTCGCAGACGTAATAATTATATTGTAAATTATTGACCAGAAATATAATTGGGACCATCGTCCTATGTTTTCATTTTTTAAAAAAATCCTTAAGTTCGACTACATGAACAGCGATAACGAAAGTTTCAACTTACAGTACTCAGAATGATAACATCCACTCGATATTCTTCCGTCACAACGCGTGTTATTACTTCCGAAATCATTATTTTATGTTTTATTACCGTAAAAATAGTTTAAAGTTGCTTTATTTCTTCGAGATTCACGATCGATTACAGCTCACTACCAAATCGTTGCCGGACGCCATAATGACCGGCGGCCCGCAATATGACGCGCTGCTGCTGGCGCCAATGGCTGCGACCTTGACTCGCTTCGCGTGACGTCACTCGCGAACGGCCGAAGAGTCACGTGCCGCGAACGAGCCAATCAGCGCTCGCGAAAGCTCGCGAGGCCGAAGCGTTTGAACAACGGTCGTTGAAACAGGACATTTCATTGGAAGAATACAGGCAGTGATGTTGGAGTTGATGACGTCATTTTTCGCGGGCCAGAAAATTGGGAATTACCTCTCTCGAACGCGACCAAGATGGCGGCTGTACGTTGCGTCGTTCCGGAGATACAATCGTTTGAACCAAGGGCTATTTTTAGCAAATAAAGGCAATTTCACGTCCATTTTGGCGACGATGCCAACAATAACATTGACTTAAGGTAATAAACAGATGATATTAAATTAAATAACCTAAATAAACCGAAAATATACGTTCCAAATTACGTAATTCAATCGGAGTTACGCCTCCGATGTACGCAATAGGAAATTTTTTTTAACAGGGCGTAGAACTCTGCTGAACCGGGCTAACGATACATCGTCATGTCGGCTTTTTCGCAGTGAAATAGCGATGACGATATATCGTCACTTAGGCCTAAAAGGGTTAAGGTCTTTCCGTCCCTCCTTTGATTCCCGACACGTGCGCAGCCATGTGCCGCTGTTCTTCCATCTACAACCTTTTGTTTACCAAAACACAGTTACGGACACGGGCGCAGAAGACAATGATGGAAGACTGTCGCCCCGCAGCGGCACCTGCGTCCCATCCTGGCCCTCGGCTCACTTTAGCGTCCGGCAAACTTGCCCGCAGAGCCAAGCCAGGCCTCCATCCGCCGGATCGTCAGTTTCTCTGCTTCAGCTGCTCTGCGAATTTCGTCGCCAGAGGTCGCTCTCGTTCAGTTCAAAATTCAAACCCAACGGCTTGTAACCAGTTCCTTCACAAGTCATGTGGGACTCCACCTCGTCCGAAGAGCCCAATCGTCCCCTCGTCGTCTCTGCAGCTAATGTTTCTTCACCTAAGGTATGTCCATGATTAGGTTTCTCCGGCCCATCGCCAATTCAACATTTTGACCCGCATTCCTGCTGCCAGAAGCACAGGATCAGTAATGGACTCGACAAGAAGTGACATGTGTGTCACCATCTCCCCCGCTCGTTGGGCCGAGATCCGTCGTCGCAGTTAGTGTCTCGGAAACGTGCTGCCCGCGTGGCTAGGCAACGTGAAGAGCAACGATCTGCTACTCGTTTTTCCGATTCCACGCCATCCGAACGAGCTACTATTCTGCCTACAACACCACGAAAGAACCTATGACTGAGGGGAGGCTTGGGTGGGACTATAGGTAATGTATATTTTCTGTTATGAAATAAAAACTAAAATCAAGCAGGTGCAGGCCCTGCTATTTTAGTCTTTTTAATTTCCGACGAAAATATCCATTACCTATTTTTTAATAGCGAACTCTACCTGATGTCGGGGATGTTACAAGCACCTCAGCCGTTGTAGCATCCGCCGAATTTTAATTATACAAATTTATATATCAAAATTTTCGTTAAAAAATGTATGTAAATTTATAAAAATTAGCCACCGCAAAACCCTGTACTCCCTGAACACAAATAATTCAATATTATTAATTTTTTTTCTATTCGCTGTGGCACTGCAATGTGGTATCGGAACCGTACGGAACCGGTTCATTGGAATCGGAATCGGTATTATGGTATCGGTACGCCACTAAATAGCAGTGTACAGTACAGAAACGTGGGGAGTGCCCAGCAGGAGCATCTGTGGTGAATGACCGAGAAGGAAGAGGCTTGTGCAGGAGGATGCGCAGACGGCGGCGGTGCGGAGGGGTATCATGCCCTTAATTGTAGAGGTCCAGTAAACACCGCTGGAAGCGGAGGGATGTGGAGGTCGACGGTATTCAGTGAGATTGCCAGAGAGCAAGGAGGATGAGCAGCTAGTAGTACAGTTGGTAATTGTGCAGAGGTCTCCGTACAGCGTGTTGGTTGCAACGCGGACGTTCGCCCAGGATAGTTTGCCGGGAGGAATGGTCATGTCTGACGTTTTGCCAGCCGAATGGCGGGGATTGGATGAGGACGTAGGAGGCCTAATATGAAAAGGATCGTGGTACAGCAGGTCCCGAGGGAGCAAGTCACCCCCACCCCCCTCGTTGACCCAAGCATGGGATCGAGGGATAGGATGAAGCAGAAGCCGGAGGCGGAAAGTGGGAGACGTTGCGTAATGGACGCAGACATATACTAGAGATGGTTGATTGTTACAGGAAAACCATAGGGAGGGAGAGTAGTAGTGGCAACCAGGTTGTGACCAGTCCAATTTGGAGGAAGAGGATGGCTTGTAAAGAAAACAATCGGGGAGGATCCCCTCGATTGTCTGCAGCAGGTCTGGTAGTGGAATCTCGGAAGGATCAGGGTTTCCTTGGGACGGTAGGGTAGGTTGATCCGAGAGGGACGGTTCGGTGAGTAACAGGAATCAGAGTCCTTATCCTCAGGAGGGACTGGAGGCAACTAAGCGGACAGGATGGGACGAGGCAGATCGTCCAAGGTGGCAGAAGGACCAGCATCCTCAAGGGAAAGCTTGTCGCCTAAGGATGGAGGCAAGACAGACTTGTGTAATCAAATACTGGAGCCTTTCGTTTAAAGGTTTGGAGTGAGGAGTCCATGAGGAAATGTACCGAGGATGGAGTGAGCGGTTCACTGGTCCGCTGAGTGGTGGAATGTCTAGTTACCGAAGGATGGGACGAACGCGAGGACAAATTGTAACGGCGGACGCTACGACGGCTCAGGTGCTTGTAATGCCCCCGGTTTCCTGGTTTGACACGGAGATTCAGCTTAAGGTGTTGCGGTGATTATTGCGACTTTTACGGCATAAGCACAGCATGGGCTACAGTCCCAGCATGGGGGATGGAGCGCAGGGTCCTAAATTAAAGGGGCCTAACCTTAATACTGCTGGTATTTCACTGCCACCAGCGATGGAAATTTAACCGTTTATCAAGAGCTAAACTAAAAATGGTTTACATATTTATTTACACTTAAACAGTTAATCGACTAGCAAACGACTGAAGTTAAAAACTCCTGGTTTTTATTATAACATCAGAGAATGAAAATTACACTTTACATTTGGTTTGCACGAGCAGCTTTTGAAATAAAGTATTTAAAAGCACTAAGTTTGAATTTACAACATGTAATTCGGTTTCACAAGTGTTGACTAAAATGACGTTTGTGTTTCAGAATAAAACAATTAATTTTTCGAATAGAAAAAGCAATACTGAACGCTCCGCAGAGTCGTCCGCAAGACTGAACAGCCCAGGCTGGTTACAGTCTATCAAACAGTATGTTTTGTAAACGAACGCCGCCGAAAAACGCATGTTTTTCAAAAAAATTGATGCCGAGGCATATTTGGACGTTTTCGCAATAATGGTCCGATTTCCACAAACGCTTTAACGTTTAATAGCCTGTCCAAATACAAGACTCTTGGGGAAGCCCAAATCCGGACTTTCCACCAGGAAGAACCATAAAACTACGTTTGAAGATCACCTCAAACTCACCACATCGCACTTTCGTCATGATCGCCATTGTAAAAACTCTGTATTCTTGTATTCGCATTTTATTCCTTTTCTTTTAGGGAAAAAAGCCCGAACATACTAGCTTAGTGTATTGTACGAGGATTTATGTACAGACAACCATTTTGAAGTGTGATATTTTTTATTGTGTTTGTCGGCCGCAATCCTTATGAAAAATTTCCACAACGCTCGAATTTAACTTTAAAATTTAAACGTTAAACGTTCTCTGTAACTTAATGCGTTATAGCATTTATCTAAGCTAGTTTATTTAACCACATTTATACTTTATATATATTCTTTTACCCCCAGAAACACTACCATATGTCCAAACGTATTACGACCTGGCATTCTACCGGACACGAATTTTTCAGTGTATATATGTTTATTTTAGTTTTCCTCCGACCTGACTGAGACCTACCGAAATCTGCAAATAGCTTGATCTACTATTAAACACTAAAAGAATTCTTAAAAAGATCTGTTCAACCCAATTCCGAAAGTCAAACTGTGCAAAAACTTCGAATCCTCCATTTTTGCCCCCCTCCCCAGCCAAAACTAGTTGTGGTGTTTAACACTGCAGTTTACCGTTAAAGCTTGTTAATTTAATAGTAATGTTCTATGCATTACCCAAAGCCAAGTAATAAGCTTTAACAAGAGCCAAATCACGTTGCAATCATGTAAATATGGAATCCGTAGGCAATAATTCAAAATAAAGGCCTATTTCCGAAAGTTCAATTTAGTAAAACTCAAAACAGGCCTGCCTTTTCCATCCCTACTCCTTCAAACGGCTCTGCACCCAGTCCCTTTGTTCAACCGACTTCTCCCATTTTACATTGTTCTCGAGGCCCTCCACCAATCAGACCCCCGCAGCTATCCTCGACGTCCACGCTTGCCCCCCTCTCCAGCATAAAACCTCCAGCATAAAATGCAGAATGCATAGTCAGCAGAATGCATAGTCAGCACAGCTCACAGATCTCAAGCTAGAGACCGGTCACACCAGTCGGGAGTGGAGACGCCATGTCCGGAGAATGCCATGCCGGGCACGATGGTGGTGGTTCGTATGTTATAGTTTAGCTTTTGAAATTTCAGTTTAGGACGCCCATATTCTAAATTTTAGTTCAATTGTAACTAACTCTCTAGCTAGGGAAAATTATGGTGGAGACGCCTGTAGCGGCATCTTAGGTTTCCTCTCCCCATAACGTCAGAGTGGTTCTCTTACTAAAAACCAACTTTTCCAGTTTATTTTAAATGTAATTTTAACTTAAAACTACTTGACGGTTTGATCTTTGTGGAAGTCAAATTGAAACAAACTGATGCCTAAGTGTAAAATTGCCGGGCTTTTTATAACTTAGAACAGTTCTCGAGGGAAATAAGGGAGGTTGATCTTTTTGTACTTACTTAGAAACATAACTGGACGGTTGATCATGTAGAAACATACTGTCAGATAGACTTTAATCAGTTGCGGCTGTCAAGTCTAGTGGGTGTCTCCGGGAGCACCCATGATTTACTTTTTCTAAATATGAAAATTTAATTGTTTACTCAAACACAAGCGTTGTTTGTTTGATTTTTGTAAATTGCTACTTTTGTAATTTCAACTTGTTGCCTATTTAAATAATTGGTACTCAAAAGCTTTCAGAAGCAAACCATAATGTAAAGTGTTGTTTTCATTCTCTGTTGCTAAAATAAAACCAGGAGTTTTAAGCTTCAGTCGTTTGCTAGACTTGATTAATTGTATTTTAGTGTAAAATTAAATATGTAGCCCATTTTTAGATTTTAGCTAGTTAAACAGTTAAATCCACCGTTGGTGGCAGCGATACCGACAGTTTAGGTTAGGCCCCTTTAATTAGGACCGGCGCTTCATCCCCCATGCTGGGACAGTGTCCATGCTGTGTTGAATAACGTAAAAAGTCGTCATTATCACCGATTAACCTCAAGCTGAAACTCCACGTACACCAGGGGCGTTACAAGCACCTAAGCCGTCGTAGCGTCCGCCGTTACAGTTTCAAACAGGCATGAAAGATCAACCGTTTCACAGTTTTGTTTCTTAGTGATAAAACAGAGCCTTAAACCTCCCAGAGTTGCTGTTTACAAGTCAACTCCTCAAATTATAATAGCCGCAGCTACTTATAAAGTCCGTCTGGAGTGAATAAACAATGAATCCCACACAAAGATCAAACCGTCAGTTATTTGAATTAGTGTTTAAAACAAATAAGAAAGAAGTTGGTTTTTAGAAAGAGTACCACTCTGACGTTATGGGGTGATAAACCTGAGATGCCACTACAGGCGTCACCACCATAATATTATCTAAGCTAGAGAGAGTTTAAGTTAAGTTTTAAACTATAAATTTAGACTTGGAGGGGGGGGGGGTCCTAAATTTAATTTTCAAAAGCTAACAACAAACCTACAAACCACTGCCATTTTGCCCGGCATGGCATCCCACGGACATGGCGTCTCCACTCCCGACTGGCGTGACCCTTCTCTAGCTTGTGAGCTGTGCTCACGATTGCGTTCTGGGGCTGGGGTTTTATACACATAACCGGAAGTTGGCACGGACGCTGAGGATAGCTGCGGGGGTCTGATTGGCCGAGGGCCTTGAGAACAATGGAAAGTGGGAGGAGAAGTCGGATGAACAAAGGAACTGGGTACAGAGCCGTTTGAAGGAGTAGGGACATGTAAAGACAGAAAAGATAGGCCTGTTTGAGTTTCACTCAATTGAACTTTGGGAAATGGGCCTTTACTTTATATTCTTGGCTAAGGAATGAATATTTACATGTTTGCAACGTGAATAGGCTCTTGTTAAAGCTTAATAGTTGGCTTTGGGTAATGCAGAGAGCATTACTATTAAATTTATAATCTTTAACTGTAAACTGCAGTGCTATACACCACAACTAGTTTTGGCGGGGGAGGGGGCAAAAAAGGGGAATGCGAAGTTTTTGCACAGTTTGACTTACGGAATTGCTTGGCACCAGATCTTTTTAAGAATTCTTTTAGTTTTAATAGTGTATCAAGCTAGCAGTAGCATTTGGTTGGGTCCATTCGGCTGAGAGGAGAACTAAAATAAACATAAACACTGAAAATTCGTGTCCGGTAGAATGTTGAGGTCTAATTACTTGGACTAATGGCAGCATTTCTGGGGGCAAAAGATTATTATAAAAGGCTAAACAATTGAATAAATAGTCCAGCTTAGTTGAATGCTAAAACGCATGTAGTTAAATTGGAGGTTGAACCCTAAAGTTAAAGGACAATGTTTGATCTAAGAGGAAATTTTTCATAGTAGTTGCTATCGTTAACACAAAAAATATCACATCAAATTGTTGTCTGTAAAATCCTCGAGGTTCAGTACCTTCGCAGAGGAAGCTCCTCCTAAATTGCAACTAAACTAGTGTTCGGGGCTTTATGCCCGAAAATAGGAGGTATAAAATCAAATACATAAATACACGTTATAACAATGGCGGCCATGATGCAGGTGCGATGTGGTGGGTTTGAGGTGATCTTTAAACGTAGTTTAATGGTTCTTACTGGTGGAAAGTCCGGATTTGGGCTTCCCCAAGAGGCTTGTATTTGGACAGGCTATTTATGTTGAAAATCTGGGCCGATTTTGGTTCATTATTAAAAAAAACGGCGAGATTTGCCTAAGCGAGGCATTTGGGTGCAAAGGAAAAAAATTTCCTATTTTTGAAAAACAGGCATTTTTTTGGTGGCGCTCGTTTACAAAATCTAGAGGAGTAAGTTACGGTCCTGCAGAGGATGCTAACTTGGCAGCAACCTTTCAAGTTCTAAGTCTAAGCTGTTAAGCAAGTATCATTCCTTGGCACGAGAGAGTCTGTTGGCAGGAGAACGTAGGTTCCGCACTGGAGAAGGTTGACTGCAAGGGATCGGGGACGTAGCTGCAGTGTCCCTAGGTATCAGGACGGCACAGAAAGAAGAGGATAGTGCGGCGGACGCGGCTGCAACAGTATCTGCAACCGGTGGGGACGAGTGCAGGATGAGGAGCCACCCCCTGGCGGCCTTTAGCACGAGGCATAAGGATGGCGTTACCGAGGATGGGGTCGGACGCAGCGCATGGCGTGTAGCTGGAAACAAGGCGGATAGCCTGGCGCTGAGGGAAGAAGAAAATAGATTAATGCGGTGGGCAGCGTACTATCCTGCCCCTGCTTTACAAAGGTCTAGTAAGGGGAAGGAAGTGTGGTGAGGATCGTGACGTTCTGAATGGGAGCGAGGGGTAACGAGAGGAGTGTGAAAAGCGTCCTGTGAGGAACGCATCCAAGAGCCCAGGAGTAGGGCTTGGGGAACTGTAGACTGATTCATGCAGGCCTATCTCAGAGTGCTTATGTCCTTTTCCCGGAGGTATAAACGTGGGCGGAACTGGTAGTGGAGCAGGGGCAGTAGGATGAGGACTGGGATGGGACATTGAGATAAATAGGATGGAGGTCTCCGTCCGCAGGAGAGTCGGAGGATCGTCGTTGCTTAGAAATCGAAGCTTTGGTGGATGAAAGGTAGGTGAAGGCTGGCGATGGTAAGGACAGAGGCGGATGGCGGAGCGTTCGTCCGAGGATCGAAGGACTAGCTGATGAAGAGGATGAATGACAAGAGGATGGTGCCTGCTAGATGTACAGGATACGACCCGAGGCGGATCGGTCTCTACGAAAGTGCCCCTGGTTGCTTCAGAAGGAAATGAGGTTATTAACGCCGGGAAGATAGCGGACGGTGGATTGAGTGGTTGTCGAACAGCAGAGGATCGGTGAGTAGGGATGCGTCCGGAACGACGATGTGTCACCGTGGCAGGAGGAATTATCCTGTTCCTAGGGGAGGACAGAGTGGCCCTCCGGCCTGCGGATACAAGGACTGTAGAAGGTATGGCCGGGAGCGGAACCTTAACTGGTAGAATCTCGGAAGACATCCTGCAGAAGCGGATGAGGGCGGATCGTAGAGAGGACGAGGATTGCTGGTCCGGAGGACCGGCAGACGAGAAGATGAAGAGGAGCGACGGACGGGAAAACGTCCAATCGGCGGTGGAACACTTGCGAAAATAGAAGCATCCTAGTCTGAGGATGGACTGGTTCTCTGTCTATCCGCTCCTAAGGGCAGAGCAGAGGAAACCGGGACCGAAGCATCAACCGGGAGTGGATAGTGAAAGTAGCTGGGCCTAAGGACCGGTGGATCCGTTTAGAGGATCGATGTATGCTGGAGGGCTGCCACAACGATTGGATCAGTTTAGCAGCGTATAGCACCGCTGCGTAGGACGAAAGTCGAGGAAAGACGAGAGGACTGCATCGTCAGAATATATATCAGAGGGCAGCGCAGTATGATGCGCAGGTGGTGAAGACGCGGAGGGATACCATACCCCTTTAAGTAACAACAGCATCCAATGCTAGAGGGAAGGAAGGCGCAATCCGACAATGAGCGGTGAAACGGCTCAACCAAAAAGGGCTGCGCAGAAGCAATGCGCAGTGGGGAGCAGTGGATGAGGAACTTTTTTTTTTGTAAGGTGAAAGTGAAAGCCGATAGAAGGCAATGAGGCAGCCCATCCCAAGGAATGTTGCGCGGAGGTAGCCCCTGGGTAGGGGGACTGAGGACGAGGATCAGCGCTGGGCTGAACAAAGTCACCCACTGCCCATACGCAACGCAGACGCAAGGACGTCGGCCAAAAACAAGGAACGGTCATTCCGAGGGATGGCAGTGTGCTGAGGCGGAGGGCCCAGACCAGCAGCCGGAACCGGCAAGGCCGGATAGCGAGGAAGGGGGGAGGATATCCCTTGCGTCCCTTTGCTCGCGGCATCACAAAGCGGAGGTGCACGTTGTGGAGGCTAGTGCTAGAAGCGGATGGTAAGCACAGCGTCCCAACGAAGTGAACAGCGTGGCGGCTAGAAAAGAAAAGGTGAGCTCTGCTGCTCTGCTTCGACTTATATACGATGGAGGCTGCGCAGTGGAGATAAGCAGTAGCTAGCGGACCGGAAGAACTCGTTTTATCTCTAGTAGAAACAGCATTGGAGAAGGAGAATGCTAATAAATTGGGTAATGGATTTTTTCACGGCAAGTAGAAATACTTTTATATTAGACTCTTAAAAGCTCCCTTCACCCCCTACCACCTCTCCCCATCCTAAATCAACATTAAGTGTTTACCTAGTTACAAAGAAACTACCTCTGCCCGACATGGCAATTTTTTGGATGGGACATCTTCACTCCCGACTGGCATAGTAACGCTGGCTTTCGAGATCTGTGAGCTAAGCTAGTGAGCTGAAGGAGCCGGCTGGCATATATAGCTTGAGAATCGGAGGACCGTGACGAAAGCTGATTTATTTTCCTTACTTTGATTTTACCCCACGGTGTTTAAAGAGCCAAGTGATCACCCACAAGGCCTACGTATAGGAGTGTGGATCTTGGAGCTTGGGTGGAGAAAATTTTACGGCTCGGCCAGGTTGGCAAGATCTACTGCACTGTGATTGGCTTAGAATCCATAGAATGCAGCCAAGACATTTGAAGGTGGAAAGCAGTGGGCAGCTGGAACTCGATGGAAAATGCTTATTTGATTACCTACTGATGCCTTACCTATTTGATGCCTACTAGACGGCTTTATGTCCAAAAACAATCAAGAATTTTTACATAAATACATGAAAATTGAAAAGCGACTTGAGCGCTGCATGCGGTTGCGGCGATTGAGTTTTTCTAAGTTTTGCAGAAAACGATTGGAGATGATTTTTAATATTCTGCTTGTGCAGGTTTGTAGAGAGTTCAGGGCTATTAAAGACAAAGAAACAGAAGTCATTTATGTCCATTTTCGGTGTGGTTACAGCAGTTTAAACGTAGGTACTTTTGGAGAGGCCTATGTGCTGGCCAGCGCTGTTTAGCGCTAAGAAAAAAAAAGTGGAGTCCTTGAGTTTTTTATCTTTGGTACAAACCAATCAGGATTTTTGGCAAAATGCCTTTACACCTGTCACTCAAAAGGGCAGTGAGGGAACGCGTGGACGGACAAGGGAGCTATGCGCTCCTCATTGGGGAGGGGATGAAGAATCCGAAGGAGAGGTGAACGATTGCTCGCAGCGTCTGCTTTAGATTCAGATTTTGGCAATACAACCCCACTGTGCTGTGCAATGGTGTCTTCCAATAAGAAAACAATTGCCGCTGTCACATCTCTGCAGAGAGCTTCCAGTCGACGATCGAGAGGTGTTTTGCCACCGAAGCAGGTGTTTCGCGAGAAAGTTTACGCTTTGCATAAATGGCAGTCCATTTCAGTGCAGATTTTCTCCACGTTCATAAAATATATTTCAGAATTGCAGCATCATAAACCAATTTCACACTAAATATTCTGGATATTATATTCTCGGCAATTTCTGCAAACTGGGTGGAACTTGGGAGTCTTTTGGCAAGCACTAGTTGAAAATTTAATGCCGTAGGCACTGAGTGCAGAGATTTGATCTTCCATCTTGGCGTGGTGAATGGGCGAAGTGGCCAACAGCCACAACAAACAAGCAATAGCAGAGCACCCGATTGTCTGGCACGCATGCCCGAATTAAGTGAGAATGGCAGGCACTACATCAGTACGAAATACACAGTCAGCACTCCAAGCAGAAGAAAAGCTAAACTCATCGTAATGCAAATTAAAATGTCAAACAGGAGTTTTAATTAATTCCAGGCAAAGAAAACAGCAATATCGAAACGATTTAGCAAATAATGAAGATTAGTATTTTGCAAATAGTTAAGAAACTTAATTTAGACACACAATTGAAGTCAAGAACGTGTTGCCTATCACAACCTCCTTCAACTTGCGGGTGACAAAGCGGCTTTCAGCGAAGCAAGCTTAAGCGCACAAGGTAAAGAGCCATTATTCAGTGATTTTTTTCAGCCGAAAGGTGACTGGAACTTTGCTGATTAAAACTGTAGTATCTACAACTGTTAAGATCACAATTACTAGCTAGGTAGAGCGAGACACTAGACTAAGTTTATTTTCTATATTTACAGGGCAGAAACCTGCAAGACTTCAGCCTATTGCTCCAAAGTACTTTGCTGCTCTACTTGTGCAGTGCTTGCACCTCAAATTTCAGCTCCCATCCCGACAACATTTCAGGTAGGAATTTCATCTTCAAACTCCTGAATTTGCTGCACCAAGAAGCACTTGTCATGAAATTTACACTAATTCAGAATTAGGGATCGACCGGAGCCAAAATTTACCGGTGCTGCCGGTGCCGGTCCTTGGAGCTTTTGGCACCTGCCGGTACCGGTACCGGTGCCGGTTCCAAAATAAAAATGACCATATGGAACCATGATTTATTGTAAAAAAAAAAAAAAGCTAACAGATTAAAGATAAGGAGAGCTGTTGCCATTTGTCAGCATTGTAGTAATCTTCATTTGCATACCTCTGAAAACTGGTCTGATCAGTATCAGTACTTGTGACTACCTAATGTAAGCACAGATAAAGAATGTTGGGCGTATTTATTGAAGTATCATACTCGCACTAAATTTCAAATCAACTGTCAAATTGGAGAGGGCTCCAGGACCACCCCACCCACCAAAAATACCTATATCCTATTAATTCAAAATATGGTCAAGTAAAAAAGTGGTTAAGGGCAATGAACAAGTATAATCCCCCCTCCTCCATAATTCATAACATTTCCAAACGTCACACAACTTACGAACGAATGGTTTAAAACCACCCCCAATCATCAATATTTCTGGCCCACTACCAACATAGAAAAAGGCTTAGATTAAGTGATTAAGTTTCCATTTCATATTCTTGAATTTCCATGAATTAACTTTTAAAAATAAATATCTATGATTGGCAGCTCCTAAAACTCGTTCAGACACGTTTGAAACTAGCTTAAACTCAAAGTTGCTTGGATAATAAACGATGGCAAAGGAAAAACGGATGTTGACAATGGCTCTTAAAGTTGGTAACTGAAAGGTGCACCTACTACCAGTAATATGCAGGCTAGAGTTTGATGCCTATAAATACACAATAAGAGTAAATATATATTGTTACACTAACAAAGTAACTATTTGAACTCTTTGTAATAAATATGTAAAGAAAAACAATTTTATTTATATTTACAATTTTTTTTCTTTTATGGCCTATTACCGGTTACTTTTTCCCAGTTGTCAGCGGTTAGAGCACCCTACCGATATCTGCTAGAGCCAAGCAAGCACAGCAGTGAATAATTAAAACTTTCATTTTTGTGTCTTAAATTAATTATAATTATTATAATTTTATAAATACAATGAATTTTTAAAAAAATTTTAAGATCATCAACCCCAGCATCACTATGCTGGATTTTTGATTTGCACATTTTTACTGCTGACCGGTGATGACCCTTGTTCCTGAGCTCCAAAACATAGTATTCTAGATGGTGCAGTCAAGTTACGCTACTAACGTTTTACAGTCATCCGAATTATTTAAATAACTAAAGGTAAATAAGATAGTAAATAAAAGTTCTTTAAGTACTTGAATAAAGGTTTATGTATTTGAATAAATAACTAATAGAAGCACATCGTTAAGAATTGATCAAATTTTGGCCGGTGCTAGTACCAACTCGATTGTAGACGTTGGCACCTGTACCGGTGCCGGTACCGCTAGTACCGGCCGGTACTCAGCTCCGGTACCGGCTCCGGTCGATCCCTATTCAGAATAAAATTGTGAACATAGCATTTCAAACTAACACTTTCAAAGAAAATCCAATTTCAATAGAGTATTAATTCAATTGGCCAATGAATCAGCCACTTTGCTAATGAAGATACCGACATCCTTCGCCAATTTTTAATTGGCTCAATAATCGTTAATTGAATAAGTTTACATGTAGAGGTGTTTTAATTAGTTGATTCTTACCTCTAATAAGAGAGCTGATGCCTAGTTTATTAACAAAAATATTATCCGTCCACTCACTAGAAGTAAATAACTCCGCCACAACGTACAAGTCTGGACGAATTTTGCGAGCAGCATCCAGCATGTACTAGAAATAAAGAACTATGATCTTTCTAAGATGCAAACAATGCATTGCACACAATAAAAGTTTCACTTTGTAACAGTTTCACTTAGTATTTTTCAGCCAGTAAACGGAGCCAAGTAATCAATTTCAATTAATCAACAATGGCAACACGATGTCGAGCTTACCTCAGCAACATGCAATGGTGTGCTGTGACAATTATCCAATCGTATTCCATGAAAATACTTTGCAGTCTGCTCACTGTACTGTTTCATGTGTTTCCATAGATAAGGACAATCTTCAGGAGAACTGCCGAAGCGCAGTTTAACACTGTCGCCCCAAGCAATTAGTTCTCGGCGAAGATACACATTGGAGCCAGGCTCGGCAAAGTTCTTTAGTGGATCATCGCACATTACCCAGCCATTATGCGCCATGATGAAACAAGCCTTGTTCCCATACATAAGTTTCTCTTCTTCTAGAAGGTCAGTGTCTGCTCCATAATGAGTGAAATACCTGACAAAATAAAGATTTAATGTTAGGAGTAAAAGCCAAAAACAAATTTCATGGTTTAACAAGTATATGCTATTTTACTATCAACTACCGCTGTAATGGTGTAAATTCAACAAAACACTTTTCTAAAATCTTCTGCCTTCAATAGGCTACAATGTCCAATAACAATTGCTAGCTCTTTTCAAAATCCCGCTGCTGCTGCTGCTTCAATGCATCAAGTGGTGGAGATTGTGGCTGCTCCTTACTTTGCAGATGCGGGTCTTAGTAGGGCTTGTCTCTTGGTGCAGAGACTAATGTAGCCGTGGATGCTACGACAGGAGAGATGCTTGTAGCATCGCCAACATCTGGTTGACTTTGTTTAAAATTACTCTTGGGTGGCAGTTTTTACTTTTGCGGAAAATAGCACATGCACTGCTATTCCGGCACGGGGAATAGAGCATCGTTGTCCTACTATTAGGTCTAACTAGTAATGTTAAACTAAGTATCGCTGCCACCACAGTGAGTGTGTTTGAGGCTATACGGCTGTTTAAGGCGTATTTAAAGCTAACAGTTTAGATAATATTTTTCATAAGATTTGAACTCTAGCAATTAAATCCACTAGTAAACAAACATCGCGTTTAAAACTCATGGTTTTATTTTAGACAGTCAAATATAAAAAAGCACTTACATTTTGTCAACTGGAATAGCTTTACACGAAAAGCAACTTGAATTTACATTATAAAATTCGGCACTTGGAACTGTAAGTGAAGTTTGTCACAAAATTTCGATTAAAAAAGTTGGTTTAGAGTTTTACATAAAAACTCAATCTTTACAGCAAAGCTGGTTAAAGATGGTTTTTGATGAGAAACCGAAAATACACATTACCAGTTTCTTACTATCTGCAAAATACCAGGGGTGTGCGATACCAGGTTTTTCAAATCGATACCGATACCAATACTTTATTAATCTGAGTATCGGTATCGCGATACTTTCTCGATACCGATACTTTCTCGATACCGATACTTTCTCG
>JAHWFP010243761.1:182021-197786 GCA_023313725.1 Lithobius niger
ATACCGATACTTTCTCGATACCGATACTTTCTCGATACCGATACTTTTTCGATACCGATACTTTTTCGATACCGATACTTTTCGATACCGATACTTTTCGATACCGATACCTTTTTTCGATACCGATACCTTTTTTCGATACCGATACCTTTTTTAAGAAAGCAGTAGGAATAAACAAATTCAAATGAGTTCATCTGTAGCTTCCTTTATTCCTTCATTACAATTACCGTTCACAGAAATATTTCAGATGACAACAATGTTGAGATGAACTTCTTTGTTACGTTAGAAAATGAACCTTAAAAGTTTTATAAAGGCTTAATAGTAGTAATGAAAAAATTATTAATTTTAATTAGAGTATCCTACAGACAACTCGGCTAGGCTACATGGAATTTACTTACATTTTTATGTATTTGACATTACAAATAAAGCAATACAGAAAAAATTATATATTATAATTATGTAATTATGAAACAAAGCATCAAATGGGTTTTTTTTGTTTTTTTTTTACTTTGATAGGCTTTCTGGATTTCTTCACTAACAGTACATTTTTTAAATATATATTTTATAAAATCATATTAAATTTCTGTATGAAAATATATATGAATTTAATATTTGTAATTTAATGACACAAACATATCCAGCTTAATAAAAAAATTAAATTAAATTTTAGTTTAAAACAAGATAGTTACAAAGGATTGTTGCTGTCAGGATCTATGCCTAATGCTTAGTGAAGCTAACATGCATGAAGATCTTTGCTTTCCGGAATTTATATATTTTTATTTATGTACACAAATATAAATTATAATTTATAATTTATTTGCACAAAAGATTCAGTTTATTTTTAAAATTTTTAAGTAAGTTTAAAACAAATTAGTTACTTTTATTTTTAAGGAAAAGTACCCATCATGCATTGTGCAAGATGGCTGCTCATGATTCAGTTGCATTAAAAGGATGCTCAACAACAGAGACCAGCAACGTTATAATAATAAAGTCTTGGCTTCCATAAACACTCAGCAATCAATTGTAACGTATTCTGTTCCAGTAATCACCATTCTTCTTGCGATTTTATGATTTATTTGGTGCAGATTACTCTCATAAAGAGTCAATAGGTAGGTGGCCCATTAAAAAGAGTGAAACTGCTGCTTTTGTTAGGCCTATCGGTCACAGATCTACAACGATGTACACCAGCAACCGTCCGTTATAATAATGAAGTCTTGGCTTCCATAAACAGGCAGCAATCAACTGTAACGTATTCTGTTCCAGTAATCACCATTCTTCTTGGGATTTTACGATTTATTTGGTGCAGATTACTCTCACAAACAAAGAGTGAATAGGTAGGTTGCCCATTAAAAAGAGTGAAACTGCTGTTTTTCTTAGGCAACTAAACGTTAGTTAGGCCTATCGTTCACAGATTACAACGATGTAAACTATAAATTAATTTTCTGTTCCAAAATCTCTAAGGTTTCTCTTACTACTGCAGTATTTTTTAAACAAACGATACTTTTTCGATACCTTCGATACTACCGAAAATTCGATACCAAGTTTTGAATTTCGATACCAATAAAGTATCGGAAAAAGTATCGCACACCCCTGCAAAATACTAACCTTCAGTATGTGCTTAAATCACCTGATTTACTATTTTAAATGCTAGACAGATTTAAAACTCATCCTTTTAAATCTTAGTTTAGTTTAGCTAATCCTCCGCTAGGATCGCGCATGGCGTCTCCTTTATAACACTGCTGCAGTGTTTGGTACATCACTTCACTTCGGGCATTCATGCTGAACACACGGCTGCTCAGTTTGCTATTGTTTGAATAAAATACGCCAAAACGCCCTTTAAAACGCCAAAATGGCAGACGCAGTAAAGTTGAGCGAGTTGATTACCTCCGGGAAAGTGTTTCCAATTTGTACCTGTAAGAAAACTCCGATCGACTTGCATCCAGCGAGCAGGAATTGTATTTTCCAAGATTTAAAGTGCGAAATTTGCGAACTGCATGACTCGCTGTCGGTAAAGAAGATTTTAAAGTGTTGGAGGAAGACGGATTTACGTAACTTGAGTGAGGGGCGTCAAAGAGCTTCGGTGGCTTTCAATTCTAGTGCGTCGACGATTAAAACACCTTTTGATGTTCGTTTACAAGCCTTGAGTACGGATACGAACGCATCTTTAGTTTTCCTGTCTGATGAGATGATCTCTAGTCATTCGGGGAATTCCCCAGCTGGTTGCCCCAGCCGTTGCCATGGAAACCGAGGTAGTGATCTCTCCGTTGGACTCATTTCCGTTCGGCGATGACACGCCGCTACATGAAAGTAATTTGCAAATGGTTATCTCTGAGGTGAGAAAAGCAACTAAGGCCGATATGGACGTTATGCGATCGACGGTAACTATCACTTTACGCAGTACCGAAAGTGTTCCAGTTACTCCAAACTAGCAAATTTTCGAATGCTTATACTGGCATTCTTCTTCAGGCTTGGGCAATGAGACGCACACGCACCAACTGTCCTACTTCCACACCGAACGCGATGATTCAAATCCCCCCCCCCCCCCCACAAACTAAGAACGAAGCACGAGATTGACTGGGAAGGAACAAGTGTGATGCTTAAATCTAACACAAAGAGGCACACCTCCGTGCCTTGGAGGCAATTGCTATCCAACACTGCAAAGAAAAAACCGTGCAACTTATGAACGTCCAAGACCCTGCATTTAAGCAGATTATTAAAATTGTGACCCCCGAACTGTGTGGAAAACTGGAGACGAAGTGGAAGAAGTTTCTCCCTATTACATCAGCGACACACACGGAGCTTGACAGCAGCAACCTGGAAAGTTGATACATCGATGAGATGGGGGGGGGGGGGGGAGGAATTTGAATCATCGCGTTCGGTGTGGAAGTAGGACAGTTGGTGCGTGTGCGTCTCACTGCTCCAGCCTGAAGAAGAATACCAGTATAAGCATTCGAAAATTTGCTAGTTTGGAGTAACTGGAACACTTTCGGTACTGCGTAAAAAGAAGTGATAATGACTGAAAACCGAAGTAAATCATCCGTACCATCGGTATTTAAAGCGACGGTAACTGTCTAAGTTAATTCTAATGTGGATAAACGCTTTGATGCATTTGAAAACCGCATTATAAATTTATTGGAGTTGAAAGGAGCGGCTGCTTTACCTCCGTCAGCGGTGCCATCTATTGAGCAAACCCCGCTTTTTCAGCTTAGCGTTCCCAAGGTCAAGGTCGTTGCCGACGATACACAAAATGGCGGCGCTCTTACAGCCGAATGTCATGCTCCTTGCACCAAAAAGACGGACGATGTTTCTAAAATCAAGAAGTCGACGAAGAAAAAGGTAAATAATGTGGTAGATAAAATTAAAAAGCATGGCAAAGGGTCTGATGTGGCAATGGTTTTAATTCAACCGGACAGTCCAGGGCGAAGTTTTGTAAACCGGGCAGAGCAGTGGTTGAAAATAAAGCTGAAAGATCTAAAACCCACAAGCCTTCGTGTGATACTAGATCTGGCCCAACCCGTTTATCTCCTTGTCAAGAAAAGACGCAGGAGTCGGGAATTGCCACGGGTAATGGTAACACCTAAGAAAAAATACCCAATTTTGGCGTTGCAAAATACGATCACGTCGCTCCAATTCGAGAATGATCGTTTAAAAACGGGGAAAAAAATTGCCGATGTCACAAAATGTCAGATTACATCCGTGAAAGGAACAAAGGGAATCTTGACGGGCGATTGCACGCATCGTGATCATAAAAATAATTCTCCCAAAAGCCGTTCTAGGGATCCCTTCGGGCACGAAGTTGTTGGCTCACAAAAGGCCAAAAAGCATAAACGCCCAACTGCCAATGATACGTACAAATGCTCGGATGCCAACAATACGTCCAAACGCTCGGATGCCAACAATACGTCCAAACGCTCGGACGCCATCAATACGTTCAAACGCCCAGATGCCAACAATACGTCCAAACGCCATGCTAGTAAATCTCCCACCTAGGAATTGAAGGATAATAAACTGTTCATCAAAATGCCTGTGTAGTGATTCGTGGAATACTCATGGGACTGTTCTGAACACTGTGGGTCTTTAGTTATGAGAAGGAGAATGCTAAAAATAAGGTAATGGATTTTTTTAAGGCAACTAGAAACTGACATTTTTGAAGGCCCGGATTTTGTTCACTGGGACGTTTTTCAGGCTGCACTGATTCGTAGCCTCTCTGGTTCGAAGGAGTACTGCAAAGATTTTGTTCCCCCTGAAGTAAATCCGGACGATCCCCCTTGGACACTCTTGCCAACTCGGAAAGGAGAGCGTGTAGCTCCGCTTCATATGCCTCAATCTGCCGTTGCATTTCGTCAGCTTTTAAACCAAGAAAGTTTGAATCGCAAGCATGAAAAGTCAATTTCAGTTTCAAAGTTTTTTCCCTCTCACGACCCGAAACTCAAGAAGCATTTTTTCTGGTCTTCTGGAAGGGGTGCTTTTAACAAGCGTCGGTTCGAAACCGTCGAAGCTGCTGAGCACATTCTTGCTGTAAAGAAGGCCCGAGTTCTTCACCCGATTTGAGAGGATACCTCAACTCAAACCATCAACAACCTGAGGGATACTTCGTTTACGGCAACGAACACTTTTTTTTCTCGGCACCTTGGCCGTGAAAAACCCCAAATTTCAAACGCCTGTATCTTCCAAGAAAATGGACCCATCCGTCTCATCTAAACAGCTCTTAATAGCCACGAGCTTTATCCGTTTTCCCCCGCAAACACAACACGAAAATTCCTTCTAGAACTTTCACAGCATCCTTAAGAAAAACGCACGAAACGGATGCCGTAAAATCACCGTAGCGCACGAAACGCCAATTTCGCCACTTGTAAAAATTTGTATATGCTTTTATTTTCACTTAGGCATAAAGCCGAAAACATTAGTTTAGTACTTAACCTCCAAAATAATTGTACAGATACTTTGTTTTGATATTTCTTAAGTAGATTTAAGGTGACGATCTAAGATGCACTTGAGAAATGTCCGACATCCAGAAACCCAATTTTACATCTATAAATGTTAAATCCAACTATTTAAAATGCATTTTAGCATTCGCTGGTAACCATAACTTTTATTTTATAATAATCTTTTAACGTAATCTTTTGCCATCCCAACTACCGGAGCTTAGGCAACATCTAACTTACAAATTTTCCCGTACACGTCTTTTCAAATTTTCCGTAGTTGTTCCTAGCAAAACCGACTTTGCTTTCGATTTCTTAAAGTAAACCTGGCTTCCCAATGTTAATAACCGAATTTATTGAGATCATTCCTTCAATAGTTGCGATGCATAACATCGTGGTTAAATAATAAAACAATCTGTAGTAATTAAAGGCCTTTTTCACGTTCCAAACAATGAGTATAACTCAACTGGCCTCTCTTTATCACGCAGTCCATAGTTATTCCTTCAAACGGCGCCAAGCGAAAAATCCTTTGCGCTGCCGACTTATCTATTGTTCTCAAGGCCCTCAGCCAACCAGACCTTGAAGCTCTCCTGGTCGTCCGCGCGAACTTCCAGTCACTAGAATAAAAGGCCCCCGCTCCTCACACTCGTTAGCACACGCTCATCAGATCTCAAAGCCAGAGGTGACTACGCCAGTCGGTATAGTAGATATCCCGTCCGAATGTTGCCATGCCGGGCAAAGGTAGTTGGTTCGTATTAGACTAGTGTTAGTTTAGAAAATTTAATTTTGGAAACCCCATTCGAAATTTTAGTTTTAAATTAACCTAACCTTAAGCTTAAAGGGAATTATGGAGGTGGAGCCATAGTCGGCATTCTAGGCCCCCATCGCCATAACGTCAGGGTTCATGGTCCCTTTCTAAAAACCAGCTTTCTTTTCGTGTTTATTATTATGAACTTAATCTAAACACTAAATCTGCATTTAGACGACGTATTTTCAGGGTGCTTCCCCAAATACTAAGGATCTACAGATTTGTTGATTTGATCTTAGGTCGGACTTAAACAATCTTGACTATTTGTGTGCAATTCCCGCGGTTTGCACCAAATAGATTTATTTCATGTAATTCCCACGGTTTGCATGTTATAACGGGTTCCCGAGGTCCCACAAACATTTTATAATCGAAATTGTCGTTTTTACTCATCTTGTAGTTGAAGTTTGAGTTGAATTTAATATAAATTCTTGTTGATTTTTCATGTTGTAAAAATCGCCATGCTTTAATTTAAAGCCTCTTTTCTTGTAAACCTAGTTGAAACGAAGTGTAATTGTTTTTATATTTTGTCTGCCTTTTAATAAACCTTCGAGTTTGTAAAACGCCTGTTTTTCTGCTAGTTAGACTAAATGTAGAAGTTATAGTTCTTAAGAAAACCACTTAATAATTAAACTTAGAGCTGCATTTAGAAACACCCACCTGGTGGCAGCAAATACGCCCCTTTAAAGTTGTCTAGTTAGCCTACAGTTAGGACAAATGACTGTTACCCATGCTGGGCCAGTAGCATACGTGTGCTGTTTTCCGTAAAAGTAAAAACCGCCACCGAACTAGAAGTTTAGAAATCAAAACCACATTGATGTCGGAGAAGTTACAAGCACCTTGTGAATCGTAGCTTCAGCCGCTACACTGCGTATCAAACAATGGAGGCTGATTCGACTTTGAAGACCCCCTCTTCTATTTCAGTACCCATGTCATTCTATGTGGAGGACGAGGCCATTCTTCGTGCTGCAATGCGTGCTAACTCCCACGATGAATTGGTTTATTCTGGGACGGCCAACACCATAAAGCACTTGATCGCCGAAAAACCGGAGCTTGCAGACCATCCCTTGATCGAAGACTATCGGAAGCTAATGAAGAGAGATTCTTTATTCCACAAAGATTGTTTCGCCTGGAGTTCGCGATTGCTTCTCAACATGGTCTTCAGACGGAGGGACGCTGTGCTTCAGTCTGCTGTCAACACTCCAAAGGAAGTCCTAGGACAATTACGCTTATGCCTATCCACAGCTCGACTGACCTATTCAGAGGCAAACTCCTTAAACTCGCCCCGGAGTTGCGCGATAAGGGGAAACCCGTCGCAACCACAAAACCAACCTTTTTCAGCAAAAACATGAACGCAAGTTATGGTTATCTTAAGAACCTGCCTCAGGAACAACTAAAGGAAGGAAGAGTTGACAAGCAGCCTAAGAACCTAGCGACTCCCGACCGCCCTAGGTCCCGGTCGCCCTTTCCAGATAATGCCCTTCTCCAGAGCATGGGAAGGGGCAGAGGATTTGGCAGGGGAAGTGGATCCTTCAGGGGAAGTGGACGACGGCCTCGCTAATGATGAGGGGGGGGGGGGGTGGCTACAGCGTCACATCAAGCACTGGCGAGAAATCGCGACTGACACATTCATCCTGTCGGTGGTCGAACGCACCTATCTTCCTCCATTCCGCTCTCGTCCAGCCACCACAAACAGGCCTCCCCTCTCGATTGGACAGAAAGAAGGTGTAGGTCTGGGAAAAGAAATCGATAAGTTGCGAGAATGGGACAATCGAGTTGTCACCTCCAAACACCAAAGGGTTCTGGAGTCCCGTAATGGTTATAGGCAAGAAAGGTGGAGGGACAAGGATGATTTTTAATCTTCGAAAACTCAACCAGCACCTAACAACCGAGCATTTCAAGATGGAAACAGTCAATTCGGGAGGCACTTCAGCGCGACGAATACACCATTTCTATAGACCTGGTGGATGCCTACCGCCACGTTCCATTACACCCGTCGATTCGTCATCTGTTTTTTTTCTTCGTAAAAGGGAAAACTTACCATTTCGAGGTGCTTCCTTTCGGCCTGGCGACAGCTCCTCAAGTTTTTACAGCAGTTCTTCGTCCAGTGCTTGCTCATCTTCATCTCTACAACATCAAGGCGCACGCTTATATAGACGACTGGCTTTTTCGGAATCTTTCACGAACTCGACTCCGTCAGAAAGAAGAATGCCTTCGTCTGTTCCAAGCCTTGGGTCTAGGGGTCAATCTAGGGAAGTCGAGGCTCACACACCCGCAAAGGATTACGTGTTCTTGGGAGCTCATTTTCATCTTTCAAGCTTCACGGTTCATCCATCTCTGGAAAGAGTCGAAAAGCTTCAGTCAAACATGGAAAATCTTCTGGGGAAAGAGGAAATCTCCGTCCAGGAATTGGCATCCAGCATAGGTCTCATCGATTCGTGCACCAAACTGGTACCTCAAGGTCAATGGAATGCGAAACCGGTTCACTGGTTTCGCAATCTGGAATGGTATCCTCAGACGAGTTGTGACGATGTCATACCTTTCGAACCTTCCGAGACAAGTAGTGAACTGGTGGAAAACAAAGAACTTAATGGAAAGGGTCCCGGTTCAACGGCCTCCGTCCGAAGGGCTTCTCTTCACGGATGCGTCGGGGACAAGATGGGGAGCTGACTTCGAAGGTCTCCAATCTTCAGGCCAGTGGACAGAAGATCTCTCCAGCCACATAAATGTCTTGGAACTCAGAGCGATTCGTCTGTCCATTCTGACCTGGAAACATCACCTTCAAGGTAAAGTTCTCACCGTGATGACCGACAACACCGCTGCAGTCTCCTATGTGAACAGGAGGTGGGACGCATGCAGCATCAATGATGGTAGAAACTACGAGTCTTTTTCAATTATGCGAAGACAACATCCAGCTTCAGCCTCGTCACATCGCCAGTAAGCTGAATGTGTTAGCCGACGAGCTCTCGCGTCAGAATTTAATTCCGACAGAATGAAAGCTGGACCCAGCAATTTGTCGGGCTCTCTTCCAACGTTGGGGGACTCCCATGGTGGACGTTTGCCACCCGCTTCAATCACCAATTGCGGAGCTTCGTATCCCCATTTCCGGACGAGAAGGCTTGGGCAATGGACGCTGTCGATGTCATGGGAAGGGATCTTTGCATACGAGTTTCCCCCTTCCTCCCTTCTTCAATCAACTCTCAACAAGATCAGGGAATCGTACGATCTTTATCATGATAGCACCTCTATGGCCTGCTGCCTCCTTTGTATAAAGAAGCCAGGCTTCACCAACAGATTTGAGAGGAGACCTCTGCTCAAAATATCAAAAACCTGAGGGTTTATCGTTTTCGCAACGACATTATTTTCTTCGCTAGCGCTCATTAGGACTATCCAGACCTCCGTCTTCAAAACACCATATCTTCAAGAAAAATGGACTAAAACGTTTGAAATTTGCGGCCCTTAATAGACCTACACTTTCTCAAGACTTCTGCGAAAACAGAACTTTAAATTTCCTCTTCAATATTTTTCCACATCACTTTGAAAAAGTGGACCGGCGCCACACGCAAATCTTCAATTGCCATTTTCGAAAACTCTGTATATATTTGTAATAACTTTTATTTTTTTCCAGGCATAAAGCCAACCAGCTCAGTGTTGTTTTAGGAGGTATTTAACCTCACATACATGTATTTGAAAACCCAACACTTGATGTTTTTATTTTAACGAAGGCCAAGTTATTTATGAAAACTTCGACTGTAAATTTTATTATTAGCAGCTGCAATAATATGTCACCAATATTCATGCGTTATAGCATTCAGGGAATAAGCTGGTATATTTAACCTTTTATTTAATTTAAATGGGCAACAGTTTAGCAAAAACTAGGTCTCTGAACACTACTGAACTCGGCAAACATTCCTTCGATTTTTACCGGACAATTTTTTTAAAGTGTTTATCTTGTATTTATTCCAGGGCTCCGACCATAGTAACGTTCCTACTATTAAATTTCACGTTTGTAAAGAGATTTGAGCTAAACACTTCGTCCCTCCCCCCTCCTTCTATAGTTGCAATGCATAACATTGTAGTTTCATAAAAATGCATATAGGCCTATTTTCACGTTGTTATGAGTTTAACTCAATGCACTTCTCAAGCTAAGGCCTCTAAAAACACCTAAAGTCGGCAATTCCCTTTGCCATCCAAGCTCCTTCAATTCCCGTCCAACCAGAACTCAGTATTTACTTTCAACTCCACTTAGAGTACAAGGCTACCCTGCCCGTCCGCGCTGCCATGCCAACTTCCGGTACTGACAGCCTGGCCGGCCAGAGTCAGACTCCTCTCCTCCTCGAGGCATCCCTCTACCTTACACCCCCCTCCGTCGCTCTCCTACAGGACCGCGGTTTCCCTCCTACCTGCAGGCAGGCAGCAGGTATAAAACAGACCTGGGAAACTAGATCAGCAGGATTGGCTCAACTCCAAGTCAGACGTTGCTACGGCGGTCGGAGCAGAGATGTCCCCAGTCCGTGTGTTGCCATGCCGGGCAAGGTAGTTTAGAAAACTAGTTTTAGCTTTATTTTAATTTTTCGAACTTTATTCTAAATTTTAATTTAAAGATTTAAACTTAACATTTGACTTGGGTTTCGCGATTATGGGTAGTTAAAACTATCGGCATTTTCTGGTCTCCCCTCCCATAACTTAAGGGTTTAAGGGTCCCCTTTCTAAAAACCGGCTTTCTTTCTGTTTTACATTATGTAATCAAGCATTTATTTTTGAGATCACCAAGGTCCTGTAGCATAATTACAGAATTCGATGGTAGGTCCCCGATTATTGCTAGCTTGACTCAATGTGAATAAGTAGATTTGATCTTGTGCAAGATGCCTAGAAACATAATCTTAAATTAGACTAAGCTTGAAATTCTAAGGTACTTTTTCTAACTCAGAGGTGTTTAGGTAACACCAAAGAACTTTTTCTATTCGAAATTGTAAGTTTGAATTTTCTTAAAAAAATTATCGGCAACGAATTTACATTATGTAAAAATTACTTGTGTGCTTTCATTCAAAGCTAATTTGTAGACTAGTTGCCCTGTAAAGTGTTTCTTTCCCCTGTTAATTAAAACGAAGAGTTTTAAACTCAGTTGCTTCTAGAGAGATTTAATTTGCTAGTGTTTTAACTAAAAACAACTTTATTTAAAGCCTAAGGTTAGCAATTAAACCACCCACCTGGTGGCAGTAAACCAAAAACGATTAGATAGTACTAAAACTTCAGATAAGACATAGACGCTCTGTTCCTAACCGTGCAGTAGTGACTGCCATGCTTGTTTAAACTCCGCAAAAGTAAAAACGGCCACCCGAAGTACTTCTAACTTTCGCGAGACCACACCAGATGTCGGTGCAGAACAGCAGGCACTTCTAGGACCTGTGAGCACCGCTACATTTGTTTTATCGACATCATGGAGTTAAAAGGAGGAACCGATCCCACTTCCGGTCTCGCGATTCTTCCTGACCCAGCACAACAAGACTACAATATATCCAAAGCCAGAAGTTCATCTTCACGGGTGGAGGTTGTGACTTCAAGAAAGAGTTTTGAGTCTCCAGTAACCAACAGGATCATTCACTGCCTCAGAGGCTCGTCCATAAAAAATTATGAGACGAACTGGAAAAAATTGCATTTTTTGTGCAAATTTAAGAGCCTGAACCAGGTTACGCCGTCTGAATCCTCATTGGCCTCCTTTTTCGAAGAGCTTTTTCAAAACGGCCTTACTCCATCAGCAAAAGGGATACAGGTCGTCCATTAACTCTGTTCTTTCTGTAAGGGCTTTTTGGCCAAAACCCTTTTGGAGAGGATACCGGGACTCCAGATGTCAAAAAACCTTCGGGAAACTTCGTTTTAACGAACTATTTTATTTTTTCTTCAAGTCTTGGTGCCCCCCGTCCCTGACTTCTCAGACCTCCAACTTCGAACCACTGAATCTCCAGGAGTTAACAGAAATGGCCCATCATAGAATTTCTTAATAGCCACGAATTTGAACTTTCATTCTACGAAAACATTACTCAAAATTTCCATCTGGTTCTTCAGCTATAAGCCTAAGAAAAAGCCACCAAACTGTGCCGCGACCCACACGGTTCTTCAGCTATAAGCCTAAGAAAAAGCCACCAAACTGTGCCGCGACCCACACACTTCCGGTCATCGTAACTCCAACCAATTTGTACAAATGTAATCATTTCTTTTCCATTTTTATAGGCATAAAGCCGACACAGTTTAGATTAGTTGTGGAATAGGAGGGGCTTCCTTTGCAAAGATACTTAACCTCATAAATAGGATTTGAACTTGTTGAATGTGATATTTTTTATCTGGTTTGTAGCACGCACAATTATATGAAAAATTTCCCACTTCCATGATAACTAAGTTCTGCCACTGCAAAGTTAATGCCCCAACTTCAAATGTGTTCTAAATAATTAACTTAGTGGAAAATGCTACTCTTAATATTTTAACTTGCCCCCTGAACCCAACCACATGCTCGAACTTCAAAAAAATATTTAAAGGCAATTTTCCGGACGCCATTTTATTTTGTTTGTATATATTACTACGAAAAATCGCCGAGGGTGACCACCCAACAATTCCCAATGTAATACTAGCTTGCCCATCCTATTAAAGCAATCCTGTAAAAAGATGTTTTTCATAGCCAAAAACAAGTATTCTGTGCAAAACACTCACCCCCCTGGCTGCCTTCTCAAGAGAAGACTAACACATTCGTTTCTCTAGGGATTGGTCTTCGATCTCACTCACTTTCCCTATCAGTTCCGAGCAAAGAACTGAAAGCCCGATGTGACACGTAGACCTGTCGTGATCAACGCTTTTGCTTCGGTTGTAGATCCAGAGGGGAATGAAAGGACGCAATGCCCAATAAGGGCTCTCCGCAACTATTTGGTTAGAACCAAAACTCCAAAGTCAAAACAACCAACAGCGGAACGAAGAGTGCCTCCAACTGCACTTTTTCTGCAAGTTGACAAAGCAGGGGTCCTTAAGCCAATACCCATGACTCTTAAGCTAGGAAAGTGATATGCGAAGTCATTAAAAGAGCTTATGACTTGGGCCCAAATCATCTGGACTTGCCAACGGAGGTGCGAGCTCACGAATTGAGAGCTTTGGCTGCTTCCTGGGTGTATGGATCCGGAACACCACTGGATGAAGTTGGGGCTGCGTGTTCATGGAACAACCGCAATATGTTTATTTCCCATTACCTGCGTGATGTGAGTGCTTCGAGAGGTGAATGGACGTTGAAAGACCATGTGGCAGCAGGAAGTCAAATCGACATTGATTTGATTGTCTTTTATAAGTTGCTTTCACGGAGAGAAAGCTGCACAATAAAGAGCCTGAATGAGTGAAAAACTGTCGTGTAAACAATGGAAAACGCATACACTGGAGAAAGCGACACTATGAACTTTCAAAACGTGCAAGTGGTGCAATCTAGGACGGCCACGTTTGCACAAATAAGTGACACATCACAGTGGACAGATAAGCTGGCATGGTAAAGTGAAGTGTAACAAACTTATAGTGAAACAGAAGAGACCATAAAGAAGAAAGCACCAACAAGTTGTTGAGGTGGGTAATTTTCTTAAATTTAAAATTAATGGTCTGGGACAGTGTCGTCAGATGCGTGTTGAAAAGTGAAATATCAGTTTAGCGGGTTCGTGCTGACCCTTGTAGCGGCGCTACCTGTCTCTTCAGGTGCCTTTCAGGTGAGCACCGACATCTGGTGTACTGGCGATTTCTTTGTTAATACCAGGAACAAATGAACATGTGGGCTAGTTCATTTGTTCCTGTTAATACTTATGGTGTCTGTCTTTACTTTTGCGGAGTTTTACAGCACTGCAGTGGCTACTGCCCGGTTACGAGGGGAGCGTCCGTGTCCTAACTACATTTCAAGTACTAACTACCTAATGGTTTGCTACCACCACGATGGGCGTTTAATTGCAGGCTTGGAGTTAAATAAAAATTATTTTTGATTATCTACTCATGCAATTAAATCTACACGAAGTCAAACTTGTTTAAAACAACGAAGGTTTTTTTTTTAATAAAACATGTTTAACTACACTTTACATTTGGAACTCAATTGGTTACAAAAAGATTCTTTGAAAGCTTTGAATTAAAAGCACACGATGATTTACATTAAAATCGGCACGAAGTGAACAAATTAAAAGTTCATACATTACAAAACTTTCGATAAGAAAAGTTGTTTTGAGTCACCGAACTTTCTAAGTTACTGAATGCACTTTTACATTAGCAAAATAGTCACAAGTTATGTTTCTAAAGCCACAAGCTAAAGATCAAACTACCTCAATGGTAAACCTGGTACACAACCCAAAAGACATCTAAGCTCTACGATTTAAACCATTTTGATTATTTAGAAGAACCTGTGTTCAACATAAGAATAAAGCCGATTTTTAGGAAGGGAACCTTAAACCCTTAAGTTGTGGTAGTTCTAGGCCAGAAATGCCGATAGCGGTTAACTTATCCACAATCATCTCAAAGTTAGAAGTTAAGTTTAGATTTATGAACTATAAATTTAGAAATAATGTCCAAAAGAATACTTTCAAGAAAATTTAAACTAGTTACCAACGAACTGCTGTAAACGCGGTCTCGTATCAGACGCTCTTGGTAAGGACACTTCAACACCACCGAAGAAAAAACCTGAGGGCAGCATTCTTCCACACCAGAAGAACATCGTCTATATGGCGATCTTACTTTAAAAATGTAAAGTGTATATTGTTCCCTTAGGCATAAAGCCGAAACACTTCCAGCTTAGTTATGTTTTAGATGTTTAAAAACACACGATATTTATTATTTGTAACAGGTGACGACTTCGTTTATTCATGAAACATGTCCGACGTTTAAACCATTTCTACAAATAACTTTAAAACTAACCTAACCTGTGATATAGCCTATTAAAACTAGCTGGTACATTTAATCTTTTGATTTTTGCACTTAATGCATTTTTGTAAACTTAACTTCTTGCCATGAACCCTACCGGAGCTCCAATGTTATGTTTGTATATTTTTACGGGCCCAGTGTATATTTTTATGTCTATTTTTTTATAGCATCTCCATCCAAACTCCGACTGTAGCAAATCTCTAAAAACGAAAACAAACTAGCTTTCCTTCGATAAAATCATGCTTTGTAAATAGTTTCATTCCCAAAGTCGAATATTTATTCTGTGCATTACACTTCGTCCCCCCCCCCTCCTTCAATAGATGCGATGCATAACATCGTAGTGTATTTTTATAGGCCTAAAAGTTCACGTTATGAGTTTCAAACTCACTTGCACTCAAAAGCCAGGCCTCTAACGTTTCCAAGTCGGCAATTCCCTTTGTCAATTCAGCCTCCGCAATTCCCGTTTAACCAAATCATTGCATTCAAATCCCCATCCACTCAGAGCGCTCAGCTACCCTGCCCATCCGCGCCGTCATGCCAACTTCCGGTAGTGACAGCTCGGCCGGTTTTGGTCAGTCTCTCCTCCAAGTGTCCACCTCTACCCCACACCCCCCTCCGTCACTCTCCTACAGGTACGCGCTTTTCCTCTACCTGCCGGTCAGGCAGAGAGCATAAAAACCCAGACTCAGGAGAATTTCGTTAGCACAGCTCGGGATTCTTAAAGCTAGAGGTCGCAACGCCGGTCGGGAGTGGAGATGCCGCGGTCCGATTGTTGCCATGCCGGGCGAAGGTAGTGGTTCGTATGAAACTTAGTTTAGATTGAAATTTTATCTTTTAGACTCCCACGTCAAAATTTATAGTTTAATTTTAACTTAACCTCGTAGCTTTGAATGTAATTTTATGGTGCGTCCATCCAAACGGCATTTTGGACGTTAACGGCCATAACTTAGGGTTCACGGTCCCTTCCTAAAAACCAGCTTTATTTTTATCGTTTCTTTAAACGCAGTTTAATGTAAACAAAGGACGGTTTGATCTTCGCGGGAGGTTCCATCGATTAAACGCTCGGATCGACTTTATATGTAGCTCCGGCTTCTATAATTTAAGGAGTTGACTTAT
>JAHWFP010243761.1:198186-223091 GCA_023313725.1 Lithobius niger
GGGGGGGGGGAGAGAGAGGATCTCTTGGGCGGAGGAGTGATTGACTCAACACGGCCAGGCTGGCACTACCAGAAGTAGGCATGGCTGCGCGGACGGGCAGGGTACCTGAGCACTCCGAGTGGTGGGGAAATTGAATACTGACAGTGGATTGGAGGGGAATATTGGCAACAAGAAGAGCAAAGGGAATTGCCGACTTGTGTGAACAGAGAGGCCATAGGAACTGAGTTTTTAACTCGCAACGTGAATAGGCCTATAAATGAAAACTACGATATTAGGTATTGCAACTATTGAAGGAGGGGGGGGAACGGAGTTTGCTATTAAAAACATTAAAATTTAATAGAAGGATCGTTTCATATCTATTTCAAGTTTTAATAGTAGAAAAGGCTTTATATACAATTGGTTGAGGTTGCTACGGTCGGAGCTTTGAAATAAATACAAGATAAACACTTTTTGGAGTATTTAAAATGAAATAGTAAAAATAATGCAGTTTTGGACAAGGTAGAGTTTGTGGGAAGAAGTTACGTTAATAAATTGCTTCTATAAACACTACGTAAAGGATTAAAATAAACCAGCTAGTTAGTAGATGCTAAAACGCATTTTAGTTTACAACATTATTGTAGCCGCAAATAATGACGAGTGCAATCGACGTTTTCATAACAAACCAAAACTAGTACCGAAGTTCAAAATAAAAACGCAGAGTCTGAATTCTCAGTACATATATGTGGTTCCTACAACACTAAGCTGGTCGGCGTTATGCCTGATAAAACATAAATTACAAATGTACAAGATTTCTGTTTTGGAAAATGGCGATTGCGTTCGGTGCGCTCAGTTTGGAGCGTTTTTCAAATAGCTGTTGTTAATTGTGGAAAATGATTTTTAGAGTTCTGTTTTCACAGAGTTGAAGATAAAGTCCGTGGCTATTAAGAAATGAAGACTGATAGTTTTGAACCATTTTTCTGGGAGTTACACAATTTAAAGTAGAAGACTTAAAAAATAGGCCTGTAGCGCTACCGAGCGTTAAGAGAAAAAAAATGTTCTTTGAGTTTTTTATCTTTGGTCCCGGGTATCCTAACCAATCTAGATTTTTGGCCAAATGCCTTTACACCCTCCACCAATAGGACAAAGTCAGCACATACTGAAGGTTAGTATTTTGAAGATAGTAAGAAACAAAAATTTTAACCCTGTTTAAAATAAGTTTTTACTATCCTAACATACTTACCTTCAGTAGAACCCACCCATCCTCCCCGCTTCGCAGAACCCGCTTTTAACAATGTGTTGCAACGGTCGAAGTGAAGTGATCTAGGAAACACTGTAACAGTGTTATAAAGGAGATGCCATGCGCGATCCTATTGTGTGCGCGGCGTATCTTGAGTCCTGCAAGTATTTTGTGAGCGGCTACATCTTCCTGGAGGGGTGGCTTTAATCGATGGCCACCATTGTTTTGTAACCATCTTGGATATCAACAAGGCACTCTGCTACTGAAAACGTACAATCGATTACCTGTGTTCGTTCTAAGGAGAACTCAAGATAGGCTACAGACACTATAGCGGAGGATTAGCTAAACGAATCAACTGAGATTTAAAAGGAGTTTTAAATCTGTGTCGGGTATTTTAAATAGCAAATCAGGTGTTTTAAGCACATACTGTAGGTACGTATTTTAGGATAGTAAAAACTAATTTTAAACAGGGTTAAAATTTTAGTCTTTTATGCACTCTCAGGTTACAGTGCTTCTTCCAGAAAAAAAGATGAAAGTTGGCTTCCCTGCCAGCCTCGTTATTCCACTGCGCCTGCGCGGACGCAGTCCTCCCTATATAAACGCCAACGCGGCATGCATTCCTCTTCTCTCATCATAATACTCTTAATCGTCACCAAGGTAACTCGAGAGGGGAGGAAGTAGCGGAGGTGGGCCTTGGTGACGGGCGCTCTGGATATGGACTGGCTACCCTGAAGTCAACTTGACTCAATGAACCTGAAGGCAACTGGTGCGTAGAGATGAAAGATGTTCCTGTAGGACTAGAAAGTTGTGTTGTGTAAACTGGTCGGTGTAGATGCATCGGAGGTATTGGTTGCACTGTAGCGGCGGACGCTACGACGGCTAAGGTGCTTGTAGCGCCCCCGACATCCTTGGTTGACGAGTATTTCTTAGCATCGGGTTTTGTGGTTATTACGACATTTTACGTTCAATAACACAGCATAGGCTACAGTCCCGGCTTGGGGGATGGAGCGTCGGTGTCCTATTCTAGGCCTAACCTTAATGCTACCAGTAATTACACTGCCACCAACGGTGGATTATTTAACTGTTTAAACGAAGTATGAAAGCTATAAGGGCTACATAATAGTTTACACTTAAAAACAATTAATCTACTAGGAACAAACCTGAGGTTTAAAAACTCTTGGTTTTTATTTTAAAACATCAGAAAATGAAAAACACTTTTAGATTAAAGTTCACTAGTTCAAGCTTTCACAAGTTTGCAAAAACAAATTTATCAGAATTAACAATTGAAATTCACAATAATCAAGAATGATGTTTGTTCTGAAACACTCTTAATTTAGATTAGAAAAAGCAGTTTTATCTTGGGTTCCAATCCTGGAATACCCAGCAAGCTAAATCGCGTCCGCCAAGTTGCAACTATATTTGACAACTGTAGTTTTCAAGTCGTCCCAGTTACTTTTCATTTTAAGAAATGAACAAAGAATGAAACTGGCTTTTTAGAAAGATGCCTACTCTAACATTATGCTGGTAAAGACCAGCAATGCCGATAAGGCTTACCAACCATAAAGACTCCAAGCTAGAGGTTAATTTAAGTTAGACTATAAATTTAGAATTGGGGGGTCCTAAAGATAAACTTGTAAAGTTAAACTAGTTACTTACAACCACTACCATTTTGCCCGGCATGGCAATCCCGGACGTGACCACTCCACTCCCGACCGGCGTGACCCTTCTAGCATTAGAGATCTGTGAGCTGTGCTGACTGAGCTGTAGAGGGAGGGCAACTGGGGTTTTTATGCTGGAGCAGCGGATTTTCTCTACCTAAGCGCAGACGGGTAGGAGCGCTACGGGGGTCTGATTGGTGGAGGGCCAGGAGAACAATGGGAAAGTCGGCAGAGCAAAGAGTTTTGGTGTAGAGCAGTTTGAAGGAGTAGGGAATGATTAGAGATACGCCAAATTGAGTTTTTAACTCTTGAACTTTGGGAAAGGTCTTTGCATTGGGAAATTGATTATTGATTGAATATTTACAAATGCACATCGTGAATTGGCTCAAGTTAAAGCTTAGTACTTTGATTTGGATAATGCATGAAGCATTACTATTAAATTAAATAAGTTTTAACGGAAAACTGCAGTGTTACACACCACAACTAGGTTGGGGGTGAGGGGGGTGGGAACTGAGTATTATGCACAGACTGACTTTTGGATTGGTTTTGGGAACAGATCTTTTTAAGACTACTGGTTTTAATTGAAGGACAAGCTAGTAGATACATTCAGATGGGTCCAGTCGGGTTTTTTGTGGGAATTAAAACGTTTTGGGAATTAAAGCGTTATGGGGGCAAAAGATTATTAATAAAATATAAAAAGGATAAATAAACTAGCTTAGTGAATGCTATAACGCATTTAAGTTGGATTATTAACTTTAAAGTTAAAAGACAGGTGACGATCGTTGTGGAAATTTTAGAAGTTGCTGCAGTTCAACATAAAAAATATCACACTGTTGTCTGTACAATTAAATACGAGGTTAAGTACCTTCGTAGAGGAAGCCCCTCCTAATCAACACTAAGCTAATGTCTTTGGGCTCTTTGTCCTAAAATAAAAGCAATGAAAATCGAGAATACAAAGTACCAATATATAATAATGGCGGCCATGATGAAGGAGCGCTGCGGTGATTTTGAAGTAGTTTTCAAATGGCGATAATGAAAGTTCAGGATGGAATTCTTGAAGTTTGGCTTCCTGAAGACTTAGATAAAGTGTTGGGCTATTAAACATTTGCAAGATGGCCGTTTGTCCATTAATAAAAATAAGGCTGATGGTTAAAGACCGAGGTGTTTTTGGCGTTTGGCGTCAAGAGAAAACAAATGTTCTTTGGAAAAACGAAGTTTTTTCGGCGGCCTGGCTTTAGAGCACATGGAACCGGTGTAACGGCGGACGCTACGACGGCTCAGGTGCTTGTAGCGCCTCCGGTTTCCTGGTTTGACACGGAGATTCAGCTTAAGGTATTGCGGTGATTATTGCGACTTTTACGGCATAAACACAGCAAGGGCTACTGTCCCAGCATGGGGGATGGAGCGCAGGGTCCTAAATTAAAGGGGCCTAACCTTAATACTGCTGGTAATTTGCTGCCACCAGCGATGGAAATTTAACCGTTTATCAAGAGCTAAACTAAAAATGGTTTACATATTTATTTACACTTAAACAGTTAATCGACTAGCAAACGAACTGAAGTTAAAAACTCCTGGTTTTTATTATAACAACAGAGAATGAAAAGCACACTTTACATTTAGTTTGCACGGAAGCTTTTGAAATGAAGTATTTAAAAAGCACTAGTTTGAATTTACAACATGTAATTCGTTTTCACAAGTTTTTACTAAAACGACGTTTGTGTTTCAGAATAAAACAACCACTTAATTTTTCGAATAGAAAAAGCAATACTGAACGCTCCGCAGAGTCGTCCGCAAGATTGAACAGCCCAGGCTGGTTACAATCTATCAAACAGTATGTTTCAAACACGCATGAAAGATCAACCGTTACACAGTTTTGTTTCTAAGTGATAAAACAGAGCCTTAAACCTCCCAGAGTTGCTGTTTACAAGTCAACTCCTCAAATTATAAAAGCCTCGGCTACTTATAAAGTCCGTCTGGAGTGAATAACCAATGAATCCCACACAAAGATCAAACCGTCAGTTATTTGAATTAAAGTTTAAAACAAATAAGATTTTGGTTTTTAGTAAGAGAACCACTCTGACGTTATGGGGTGAGAAACCTAAGATGCCGCTACAGGCGTCACCACCATAATATTCCCTAGCTAGAGAGAGTTTAAGTTACGTTTTTAAACTAAAATTTAGACTTGGGGGTCCTAAATTAAATTTTCAAAAGCTAACCACAAACATACGAACCACTACCATCGTGCCCGGCATGGCATTCTCCGGACATGGCGTCTCCACTCCCGACTGGCGTGACCCTTCTCTAGCTTGTGAGCTGTGCTAACTATGCATTCTGGGGCTGGGGTTTTATGCACATTACCGGAAGTAAGCGCGGACTCGCGGGGTAGCTACGGTGGTCTGATTGGCTGAGGGCCTCGAGAACAATGGAAAGTGGGAGGAGAAGTCGGTTGAACAAAGGGACTGGGTGCAGAGCCGTTTGAAGGAGTAGGAACATGTAAAACGGAAAAAGATAGGCCTGTATTGAGTTTCACTCAATTGAACTTTCGGAAATGGCCTTTACTTTGTATTATTGGCTACGGATTGAATATTTACATGTTTGTAACGTGAATAGGCTCTTGTTAAAGCTTGATACTTGGCTTTGGGTAATGCAGAGAACATTACTATTAAATTGAACAAGCTTTAACGGTAATCTGCAGTGTTAAACACCACAACTAGTTTTGGCTGGGGAGGGGGGCAAAAAGGGGTTTTCGAAGTTTTTGCACAGTTTGACTTTCGGAATTGCATGGAAACAGATCTTTGTAAGAATTCTTTTGGTTTTAATAGTAGTTCAAGCTATTCGTAGGTTTTGGTAGGTCACAGTCAGGTCCAGGGGAGAACTAAAATAAACATATATACACTGAAAAATTCGTGTCCGGTAGAATGCCAGGTCGTAATACGTTTATACGTTTGGACATATGGTAGCGTTTCTGGGGGCAAAAGATTATTATAAAAAGGCTAAATGAAGGAATAGTTTAGTTTAATTATATGCTAAAACGCATAAAGTTAAAGTGGAGGTTTGAACCTTAAAGTTAACGGACAATGTTTGATCTAAGTGGAAATTTTTCATAGTTGCGATCGTTCAAACACAATAAAAAATATCACACCTCAAAGATGGTTGTCATTATATGGACACAGGGTTCAGTACCTTTTCCCTATCACACAACTAAGCTAGTGTTTGGGCTTTATGCCCGAAAAATACGAGTATTAAAAGTACATAAATACAGAGTTCACATAACGATGGCGGCCATGAGGCATTAGCGCTGTCGGTGGTTTTGGTCGGTTTTCAAATGCAGTTTTAATGGTCTTCCAGGTGGAAAGTTCAAAATCGGGCTTCCCCAAGAGTCTTGTATTTGGACTGGCTATTAAATGTCGAAGAGTTGGAGAGAATCGGACCATTATTGGAAAAACGGCCAGATATGCCTCGGCGAGGCATTTGGATGCCTCGAGAAAAAAAATTTCAATTTTCTTGAAAAACAGGCGTTTTTTCGGTGGCGCTCGTTTACACCGGCTGGAACCGGAGGAGTACATCGGAGGAGGCGGTTGCAGGCAGGTTCCATGGTAAAGGAGAAACAGCCGCCGTTAAGTTTAGGTGACTGGAATCCTTAGGGATCGTTGCAGCGACAGGGTCACAGCAACAGTAAGTTATTAAATTGTACCGAAGATGGCAACAAAAACTCCAAAATACCAGTGTTACCTGGTTGATTTTGGTTTCTACTGCCTGTTGAAAATATACATTACCTTATTTAATAGCATTCTCCTTCTCAATGCTGTTCAATCTAAAGAAAAAACTAAGTCTTTCCGATTCGCTACCTACTGCGCATGTCTACTGCGCAGCCTCCATCGTATACAAGTCGAAGCGGAGCGGTAGAGCTCACCTTTTCGACACCTCTATCGCGGCCAAATGGCGACTAGAGCGGAGGAGGGCGGGAAGCAAGGTAATGTATATTTTCAACAGGCAATAGAAACCAAAATCAACCAGGTAACACTGGTATTTTGGAGTTTCTAGTTGCCTTGAAAATATCTATTACCTGATTTAATAGCATTCCCATAGACTTTGTCACGGCGTCGGGAGCCATTTGAAAGGAGTCCCCTCAGGTAGCGACTGGTTCCCTTCACAGAATGGCAACGTGTGTTAAGGGTTTAGAGCATGCGACGGGTAGCAATGAATGGCCCGATGCAGTATAAACCCTCTGCTTGATGAGACATGTCTCGGAGGTAATGGGATGTGAAGACAGTGGGATGTCTCCAGGAGGCAGCTTCCATAATTTCGCAGATAGGAATGTTGCTGTAGTTGGCCCAGGAAGTCGATATCGCTCGTAGTTCGTGGGCCATGACCCGGATGCCTTTTATAGAGCAAATAGGTTTGAATTTACATTTTAGTAATTCACACGATCAGACAAAACACTTGTGTTTTGAATGTACAATCAAATTTTCAAGTAGAAAAAGTAATACTGAGTGCTCACTTGAGTCACCCGCAAGACTGAACAGCCTCTGCTGGTTGCAGTCCATCAAACAGTATGCTTCAATCAAGCATGAAGAAACATAACTGAAATGGTTGATCTAAGTGATTAAACAAATGATCAGACCTCCCAGAGTTGCTGTTGATAAGCCAACTCCTCAAATTATAAAAGCCTCAGCTTGATTTAAAGTCCGTCTGGAGTGAAAGTTCCAGTGAATCTCACAAAGATCAAACCGTCCGTTGTTTGGATTAAAGTTACATTTACGGCAAACAAGAAAAAGTTTTGGTTTTTAGTAAGAGAACCACTGACGTTATGGGGGTGGGGGACCAAAAATGCTGATAATGGCATTACCTCCCATAATTTTCTCTAAGCTAGAAGTTATGTTTAAACTTTTAAACTATAAATTTAGACTTGGGGGTCCTAAATTAAACTTTCAAAAGCTACTATAAACATACGAACCACTACCATTTTGCCCGGCATGGCAAACTACGGACGTGACATCTCCACTCCTGTCTGGCGTGACCCTTCTAGCTTGAAAGATCCGAGCTGTGCTGAGGAGGGAGGGTTGAGGGGGCTTTTTATGCTGGAGCAGCGGATTTTCTCGACCAAAGCGCGGACGCCGAGGAGAGCTGCGGGGGTCCGATTGGCTGAGGGCCAGGAGAACAATGGGAAGTGGGAGAAGTCGGCTTGGCAAAGGGTTTTGGTGCAGAGCCGTTTGAAGGAGTAGGGATATGTAAATATAGGTCAAATTGAGTTTTACTCAAGTGAACTTTGGGAAAAGGCCTTTACTTTAAAATATTGACTATGGAATAAATATTTACACGATTGCATTGTGAATAGGCTTTTGTTAAAGCTTAGTACTTTGGTTTGGGTAATGCATAAAGCATTACTATTAAATTTAACAAGCTTTAAAGAGCAATTACATCCATTTTGACATGCATGTTTGACTTTTGGATCACTTACACAATAACTAAACACAAGAATTGTGGTAAAAATACGTTATGTACGTCCGATATAACAATTTAATTACTGCATCACCAAAACACGACAGGGAGGTCGCCATTGTTATGCTGGAACGCGCAGAAATTAATGCCGACAGACGGATCTCTTCGATTTCGACTCGCAGCCGATTGAGATAGCTGTATTGACTGAGGAGCTCAAGCGTCTGACGGCCTTGGCTGGCCGGCAGTGTAGTGGCCAGCTAAGGCATCAACGGCTTGTGCTTCTCACAGTCAATACAGCTATCTCAATCGGCTGTGAGTCGAAATCGAACAGTGACATCTGTCGGCATTAATTTCTGAGCGTTCCAGCAAAACAATGGCAATCTCCGTGTCGTGTTTTGGTGAGCAGTAATTAAATTGTTACATCGGATGTAAGTAACGTATTCTTACCGCAATTCTTGTGTTTAGTTATTGTGTAAGTGATCCAAAAGTCAAACATGCATGTCAAAATGGATGTAATTGCCCTTTAACTAAACTGCAGTGTTACACACCACAACTAGGTCGGACCGGGGGGGGGGGGAGGGAGGGACAAGCTAGTAGAAACATTCGGATGGTCACAGTCGAAGTTTTTCGGAGATTTAAAGCAAACATATATATACACTAAAATTCGTGTCCGTGAGAAAGCCGATGTCGAATTATTTCGGACTATAGGTAGCGTTTATGGGGGCAAAAGAATATATAAAAAGATTAAATAGACTAGCTTAGTTAAATGCTATAACGCATTAAGTTGGATGCTTAACTTTAAAGTTAAGAGGCAGTTTTGATCTTAGTGGACATTTTTTATAAGGCTTGCGATCGTTCAAACAAAAAAATATATCACACTTAAAATGGTTGTCTGTACCCACATGTATGTGAGATTAAGTACCAAAGGTAGCCCCTCCTAATTCACAACTAAGCTAGTGTTTTTGTGGGCCTTTTGCCCAAAAAGTATAGCGAAGGCAAATAGTAAATATACATTGAGTTACAATAATGGCAACCGGAAATGCTGAGCGTTGCGGTTGGTTTCGTGAGTTTTTCAATTGTTGATTGTAAAACTTCTGGATAGAATTTTCAAATTTGGGCTTCCCTAGGCTATTAAATGGTGAAGAGTTTGGCCGTTTCTGTCCATTGAGAAAACGGCGGAGGTTCTAAAAACGAGATCTTTCTGCGTTTTGAGATTTGCTCAAGAAAAAAAATTTGCTCGTTGGCAAAACGAAAGTTTTTTTTCGACGGCCAGCCCTTACAAGCTTGCACGATTACGCTCTTGAGCCAGGTTGCGATCATCCTGGTGGATGTAATTCCCACTCTGTTGTTGAACGGAAGAAAGAGTTCGGAATGCCCCCGGCAGATGGGCATGGATGCCTTTAGGTAGAAACTGATGGCTCGTACTGGACATAACGCACGTTCTTCGTCGTCACCAAGAATATTGGAGAGCGAGGGTATGATAAAGGGATGAGTGCGCTCAGTGGGTTTCCGAGTTTTTGCATGGAGCAATCATGGTGTGAGCGTAACACCTGTGTAGTCTGGGAGGAAAAAAGTCTTTCGGTTGCCGAGAATGCTTGTAGTTCACTGCAACGAAGGCAGGCAGCCAAAGCTACCAGAAATACGGTCTTCCGTGTACAATGGCGGAGATGTGAGGAAGCCATAGGTCCATATATATGGCGGGGCCAGGAGGGCCATGAGGACTATTGAGAGGTCCCAGTTTGGAAACTGCTAAAGCGTGGACAATCCAGGTGGATTAGAGATGGAATCCTGCAGTCGGTGAGGAGGGTAGTATTCCCAGCTGCCTTGACAGCATTTAAAGCGGAGCGGTAGACTAAAACTGTAGAACCTCTTAACCAGCTTTTGAAAAGGGAGGTCAAAAAGTGTAGGTCGTTGTAACGGCGGACGCTACGACGGCTCAGGTGCTTGTAGCGCCTCCGGTTTCCTGGTTTGACACGGAGATTCAGCTTAAGGTGTTGCGGTGATTATTGCGACTTTTACGGCATAAGCACAGCAAGGGCTACGGTCCCAGCATGGGGGATGGAGCGCAGGGTCCTAAATTAAAGGGGCCTAACCTTAATACTGCTGGTATTTCACTGCCACCAGCGATGGAAATTTAACCGTTTACAAAGAGCTAAACTAAAAATGGTTTACATGTTTATTTACACTTCAACAGTTAATCAATTAGCAAACGAACTGAAGTTAAAAACTCCTGGTTTTTATTTTGAACAACAGAGAATGAAGATAACACTTAACATTATGTTTGCCCGAGAGCTTTTGAAACAAACTTATTTAAAAAGCACTAGTTTGAATTTACATTGTAGCAATTCACACGATTTTGCAACAAAACGACACTTGTGTTTTGAATGAACAATCAATTAAGTTTTTCGACTAGAAAAAGCAATACTGAATGCTCCGCAGAGTCGTCCGCAAGATTGAACAGCCTCGGCTGGTTACAATCTATCCAACAGTATGTTCCAAACACGCATGAAAGATCAACCGTTTCACAGTTTTGTTTCTAAGTGATAAAACAGAGCCTTAAACCTCCCAGAGTTGCTGTTTATAAGTCAACTCCTCAAATTATAATAGCCGCAGCTACTTATCAAGTCCGTCAGGAGTGAATAACCAATGAATCCCACACAAAGATCAAACCGTTAGTTATTTGAATTAATGTTTAAAACAAATAAGGAAAAATATGGTTTTTAGAAAGAGTACCACTGACGTTATGCGGTGAGAAACCTAAGATGCCGCTACAGGCGTCACCACCATAATATTCCCTAGCTAGAGAGAGTTTAAGTTACGAATTTAAACTAGAATTTAGACTTGGGGGGTCCTAAATTAAATTTTCAAAAGCTAACAACAAACATACGAACCACTGCCATTTTGCCCGGCATGGCATCCCACGGACATGGCGTCTCCACTCCCGACTGGCGTGACCCTTCTCTAGCTTGAGATCTGTGAGCTGTGCTAACTATGCATTCTGGGGCTGGGGTTTTATACACATTACCGGAAGTAGGCGCGGACGCCGAGGATAGCTGCGGGGGTCTGATTGGCCGAGGGCCTCGAGAACAATGGAAAGTGGGAGGAGAAGTCGGATGAACAAAGGAACTGGGTGCAGAGCCGTTTGAAGGAGTAGGGACATGTAAGACGGAAAAGATAGGCCTGTATTGAGTTTTACTCAATTGAACTTTCGGAAATAGGCCTTTACTTTGAATTATTGGCAATGGATTCCATATTTACATGATCGCAACGTGATTTGGCTCTTGTTAAAGCTTATTACTTGGTTTTGGGTAATGCATAGAACATTACTATTAAATTAAACAAGCTTTAACTGTAAACAGCAGTGTTAAACACTAATTTTAGCTGGGGAGGGGGGCAAAAAATGGGTTTTCGAAGTTTTTGCACAGTTTGACTTTCGGAATTGCATGGAAACATATTTGTAAGAAGTCTTTTGGTTTTAATAGTTCAAGCTAGCAGTAGCATTTGGTTGGGTCCAGTCGGGCTGAGAGGAGAACTAAAACATGTATACACTGAAACTTCGTGTCCGGTAGAATGCCGATGTCTAATTACTTGGACTAATGGCAGCGTGTCTGGGGGCAAAAGATTATTATAAAAAGGCTAAATAAATGAATAAATAGTCTAGCTTGATGGTATGCTAAAACGCATAAAGTTAAAGTGAAGGTTTGAACCCTAAAGTTAACGGACAATGTTTGATCTAAGTGGAAATTTTTCATAGTTGTTGCGATCGTTCAAACACAATAAAAAATGTCACACTTCAAAAATGGTTGTCAGTACATGGGCACAAGGTTCAGTGCCTTTCTCCTAAAATACAACTAAGCTAGAGTTTGGGGCTTTATGCCCGAAAATAAGAGTAATAAAAGTACATAAATACAGAGTTCAAATAATAACAATGGCGGCCATGAGGCAGTAGCGCTGTTGGTGGTTTTGGTCGATCTCCAAATGTAGATTTGATAATATTCCAGATGGAAAGTTCAAAATTGGGCTTCCCCAAGAGGCTTGTATTTGCACAGGCTATTACATGTCGAAGAGTTTGTAAGAATCGGACCATTATTGCAAAAACGGCTGGATATGCCTCGGCGAGGCATTTGGTTGCCTCAAGAAAAAAATTTCAAATTTTCCGGAAAACAGGCGTTTTTCGATGGCGCTCGTTTACATCGTGCAAAGAGGGAAGATTGGATTAATTTGTTCTGAGATGCACCAATGAAACCATCGTTTCCAGTGGCTGTTGTATATTTTATTGGTAGAGAAGCGGACGGCCCGTGAAGCAATGTGGGAGGCCTCGTCTTTAAGAGTGCCTGTTGAGTAGAGGAGTCGGATGATAGTAGCCACCTGTGAAGGCGTAGGGCCTGGAGGTTCGGATGGAGGATCCACCCCTCGGTCTGGAGAGGTCTGTTTGGTTCGGTAGTTGATGAGCTGAGTCGATGAGGCTGAGAAGCAGCAGAAACCATGCCGCGGCAGGCCAGTTTGGAGCGATTAGGAGAAAACTACCGCAGCAATTGGCAATCATGCGGAGGACAAGCGGAAGGAGGCACGGAGGGGGGAAAACGTATGAGTGAAGTAGATTCCAATCGAGGGTCAGAGCATCCACTGCCCGTGCCCGGGGGTCCGGAAGGGGACTGACGAACAGGGGAAGCCTGTTGAAGCTCGTGGCGAAGAGATCTACAGACGGGCATTGCCAGAGGCGGAAGAGAGTGTGGCAGATTGTCAAGTGCAGAGTCCATTCGCCGGTGGGCGGTTTGTGGCGAGACAGGGAATCTGCTAGTACATTCAACCATCCTGGGATGTGGAGAGGTAGGAGGCAAACGTGATGGAGGATGCAGAATTGGAAGATTTGAGAAGTGATCTGATGCAGGGTGAGGGAGCAAGTCCCACCTCCCTTTCGGAGGTAGGCTACAGCTGTGGTATTGTCTATGTGAACCTGTACTACTTATCCTGTTACGTAATGACAGAAGTGTTGAAGGCCGAGGACTGCTTGCAATTCTAAGTGGTTGATGTGGTCCGTTGTGGTTGTCTTCCAATATTCGGAAATCGTGAAGTTATCGATGTGTGCTCCCCAGCCTGTCTGGGAAACATCTGTGAAAAGGTGGAGGTGAGGTGGAGGCTCGTGGAGAGGAACTGTAGCAGTGAGATTGAAGAAATCCATCCACCATAGAAGGGTGTCGGAAAGGAAGGACGGACCCCGTTGTAGAGGCAGAAGGTTGACTGCAGAGCAAGGGTTGCCCCAGAGGGAAGAGCGGTAATGGTGTAGCGGACGCACCATCCATCTTCTGTAGGGAACGAGGTCTGCGAATGAGTCGCCAGTTCCGATAACGGAAGCAAGGTCTTTGAACGTGTGGAGAGGCTGATGCAAGAATTATCGAGCAGCGTGGAGGTGGGACGTTATGCAGTCTGGAGATGGCATAATAGAAGCTGCACGGAGGTTGAAGAACACTCCCAGACAGACGAAAGTTTGAGCTGGGCGGAGGCGTGATTTTGGGAGATTCAGGCAGAGTCCCAGATGATGAAAAAGAGACATGGCAGTGGTTAAGTTGTCGGCCAGGGTTTCTGGATGAGGATGCGGAAGGAGGTAATCGTCGAGGAAGGCGTGAATGCGAATGCCTTGTTGGTGGAGGCAGGTTAAGACAGGTCGTAGGACCATGGTAAAAATTCGTGGAGCTGCATTTAGGCCAAACGGAAGGCAAAGGTATTCGAAAACGGTGCCATCTAGTAAGAAAATGAAGACGTAGCGGACAGAGGCATGAAGCGGAATGTGAAGGTAAGCATCGGCTAGGTTGAGAGAAACTGTCCAATTGTTGAATTGGAGGGAATCGCGGATGGAGGATACTGTTTCCATCTGGAAATGTGGGTTGCGGATAAAACGGGTAAGAGGTTTGAGGTTGAAGATCAGGCGAGTTCCTCCCGACTTCTTTTTGCAAAGATAAATGTTGCTGTAGAATCCCTGGGTAAACTGAGGTGGCACAATGCGGATGGCTTCCTTTTGAAGGAGGGTCTTTATTTCCATCCGGAGTGGATGTAAACGAGTGCCACCGAAAAATGCTTGTTTTTCAAAAATTCGAAAAAATGCTTGTTTTTTCTTGGAGCACCCAAATGCCTCGCCTAGGCAAATCTTGCCGTTTTTGCAATAATGGACCAAATCGGCCCAAACTTTCAACGTCAATAGCCTGTCCAAATGCAAGCCTCTTAGGAAAGCCCAAATCCGGACTTTCTATCCAGAAGAACCTTTAAACCACGTTTGAAGATCACCTCAAACCCACCTCAGCGCACCTTCATCATGGCCGCCATTACTGAACTCTATTTGTGTATTTTTATTTTATCCTTTTTCTTTTGGAGCAAAAAGCCCAAACACACTAGCTTAGTGCAATTTAGGAGGATTGCTTCCTCTGCGAAGGTACTGAACCTCGATGATTTTTACAGACAAAAATTTGAAGTGCGATATTTTTTATTGTGTTTGTCGGCCGCAATCCATATGAAAAATTTCCACAACGATCAATTTTAACTCCCAAATTAAACGTTCCCAGTTACTTACTGCGTTATAGCATCCAACTAAGCTAGTTTATTTACCCACATTTATACTTTGATATTCTTTTACCCCCAGAAATACTACCATATAATTCGACATCGGCATTCTACCAGACACGAATTTTCAGTGTATATATATGTTTGTTTTAGTTCTTCTCTTGACCCGACTGAGACCTACCGAATGCCACTAATAGCTTGATCTACTATTAAACACTAAAAGATATTTATAAAAGATCTGTTTAACCCATTCCGAAAGTCAAACTGTGCAAAAACTTTGAATCCTCGATTTTGACCCCCCTCCCCAGCCAAATCTAGTTGTGGTGTATAACACTGCAGTTTACAGTTAAAGCTTGTTTAATTTAATAGTAATGCTTTCTGCATTACCCAAAGCCAAGTATTAAGCTTTAACAAGAGCCTATTCACGTTGCAAACATGTAAATATGAATTCCATAGCCAATAATTCAAAATAAAGGTCTTCCCAGAGTTCAATTGAGTAAAACTCAAAACAGGCCTGTCTTTTCCATCCCTACTCCTTCAAACGGCTCTGCACCCAGTTCCTTTGTTCATCCGACTTTTCCCACTTTCCGTTGTTCTTAAGGCCATCAGCCAACCAGACCCCCGTAGCTCTCCAGCCCGTCCGCGCGAACTTCCGGTTATGTGTATAAAACCCCAGCCCCAGAATCCCTCGTTAGCACAGCTCACAGATCTCAAGCTAGAGAAGGGTCACGCCAGTCGGGAGTGGAGACGCCATGTCCGGAGAATGCCATGCCGGGCACGATGGTAGTGGTTCGTATGTTATAGTTTAGCTTTTGAAAGTTCAGTTTAGGACCCCCATATTCTAAATTTTGGTTTAAATGTAAACTTAAACTCTCTAGCTTAGAGAAAATTATGGTGGTGACGCCTGTAGCGGCATCTTAGGTTCTCTCTCCCCATAACGTCAGAGTGGTTCTCTTACTAAAAACCAACTTTTTCTAGTTTAACTTGAATGGATTTTTAATTTAAACTGACGGTTTGATCTTTGTGGAAGTCAAAAAGAAACACACTGATGCCTAAGTGTAAAATTGCCAGGCTTTTTATTTCTTAGAACAGTTTCTGCGGGAACTAAGGGAGGTTGATCTTTTCGTAATTGGAAAGCTTTGAAACATAACTGGACAGTTGATCATAAGAAACATACTATCAGTTAGACTTTAATCAGTTGCGGCTGTCAAGTCTTGTGGGTGTCTTCGGGAGCACCTAATATTACTTTTTCTATTGTTTAAATTTTAACAAGTGTTGTTGGTCTGAATTGTGAATTGCTACTTTTTGTAAATTCAACTTGTTGCTTTTAAATCCATGGTATTCAAAAGCTTTTAGAAGCAAGCTATAATGTAAAGTGTTTTTCATTCTCTGTTGCTAAAATAAAACCAGGAGTTTTAAGCTTCAGTCGTTTGCTAGATTGTCTTTTAGTGTAAAATATAAATATGTAGCTCATCATTTAATTTTAGCTAGTAAAACAGTTAAATCCACCGTTGGTGGCAGCGATACCGACAGTTTAAGGTTAGGCCCCTTTAATTAGGACCGGCGCTCCATGCCCCATGCTGGGACAGTTGCCCATGCTGTGTTAATGAACGTAAAAAATCGTCGTAAACACCGTTGAAACCTCAAGCTGAAACTCCACGTACACCAGGGAAACCGGGGGCGTTACAAGCACCTAAGCCGTCGAAGCGTCCGCTGTTACATGGAGCAGAGGATCGAGGTTGTAGGTCCCATGGTGGCTCTTGCACCGGAGGGTTTGGAAGAAACGTCAAAATACCAGTATTACCTGGTTAATTTTGGTTTCTATTGCCTGTTGAAAAATACATTATTTTTTTTATTAGCATTCCCATAGACTTCAAGGCAGCGGTCGCCATTTGACAGGAGACCTCTCAGGTAGCTACCGGTTTTCCCTTCACAGAATAGTCCAAGTGTGTTAAAGGGGCTAAAGCATGCGACGGGCGGCAACAAATGGCCCGACGCGATATAGGCCGTCAGCGTGATGAGACATGTCATGGAGGTAGTGGGAAATGAAGACAGGTTGGCGGCAGGAGGCAAATGCCATAATTTCGTTGATAGAAATGTTGCTGTATTGGGCCCATGAGGTGGACTTACATAACCTATTTAGATTAGATTAGTTGTGGAATAGGAGGAGCTTCCTTTGCACAGGGACCTAACCTCATAAATAGGATGTGAACTTGTCAAATGTGATATTTTTTATTTTGATTTATAGCGCTCGCAATTTATATGAAAAATTTCCATGATAACTAAGTTCTGCCACTGCAAAGATAAGGGCCCCACCCCCCTTAAATGCGTTTTAGCATATTTTCACTACGTTAATTATATACTCTTTTACTATTTTTAATTGCCCCTTGAACACAACCATGGCGCTCAACATTTAAAAGATTTGTACGGTAATTTTACCGGACGCCATCTTTTGTTTTTGGTTGTAAATATGGATACGAAAATCGCCGAGGGTGACCACCCACAATTCCCAATGCATTTATAGCTGAATATTCCTTCTATTAAAACCATCCAGTAATAAGATCAGTTTTCTACAACCATTAAATTGATATTCTGTGCAAACACTTCGCCCCCCCCCCTTCAATAGTTGCGATACATATCGTAGTTTGGACTGTTGCGTTTCCATCAACTCACCAAACCCTTCCAGAACTCTAACCCCTCAACGGCTCTAACGGTCCGAAATCCAGCCACTCAGAGCTCCTAAGTTCCGGCCAATCAGCGCCAACCCACCTGTCTCTACCTTTTAAAGGCCCATCTAGATCGTTACACCTCCCTCTAAAGCCCTCACGTAGTACAGCTCGTTTTTGGGACTCGAACAAATTTCCCTCTCCCAAGCCTGCCTGCCTCGATTGCCGCCAAACCGTGCAGTCATCGCAGACTTCCGCCCCCTCCCTCACCCATATACAGGGTGTAACAAAAGGTCTTGTTCAAACTTAGGTAACTAATTCCTTAGGTCAAACTAAGAATACAATTCATATTTACATTTGGCCAAAAACGTCTTATTCTTTGGTTATCGCATGAATTATAAGAACCCAAATTCTAACTGCCCCATCTGCATGCAAACGCAAAATGATAAGGTGAAATCGTTCCCACTACTGAAGGTAGTGAACGAATGCTGTCAAGAGTTTCAAAGTCGGAATAAAGGAAAACAGTTAGTGGGCAGTTAGTTTCGTTGTTCGGTGTTAGCGTAGGCAAATACCATCAGAGATTTTAATTCCAAGAATGATGAATGGTCAAAACTTAAAAGAAAAAACATCTTTGTTGACAGGGTTGTATTTAGAAGGGGGAGAGGGTGAGCTTAGGGGACTACAAAGCACCAGGGCATTAATATCGGTAAAATACGAATAAAGTCGCGGAGTTAAAAGAAAAATCAAATTTTTTCAGAAAAAAAAATATGAGGCAGGTGGGGGGTAGTTCGCGTTATTAAAACCTCTATGGTATATCAGTCCTACATTAACAACGCCTAACGAAGTTTTCGAACAATTGTCGCTTCCCCTCCAGGACAAATTGTTTGGCAATAGAGATATATTACCTTTAGTCTGATTTTGACTCTTAACAGTTTGTTTTCTACCTTCAGTTCATTGTCTTCATTCAATACCTTCCTATTCTGATTTGTTTTTGCAATAGCCAGAGCGTGGGCGGAGGTGGAAAGGCGGAGTTGCAATTTTTTATTCGTGCGATAACGAAAGAATAAGACGTTTTTGGCCAAATGTTTATATGAATTATATTCTTAGTTTGACCTAAGGAATTAGTCAGTTAAATTTGGACGTGACCTTTTGTTACACCCTGTATACCACCAGCCCTGCAATCCCAAAGCTAGCACAGCTCACAGATCTCAGACTAGGAGGTGGTCACGCCGATTGGGACCGGAACGATGCCGTCCGATAGTTGCCATGCCAAGCACGATGGTTGTGGTTTGTATCACGTAGTTTAAATTGAAAGTTTTTATTTAGGACCCCCAAATCTAAATTCATAGTTTAATTTTAACTTAACTCCTAGTATGAAAATTTATGTTTTGACTTCGTACATCGGCAATTTCTGAACTTAGTTAATCATAAACGTCAGGGTGGTTCCCTTCCTAAAAACCAAGTTTATCTTACTTATTTTAAATAATTTAAGTGAAAGTCTTGCTTAAATTGCTAGTGCTCCCGTTGAGCCGATCTAGTTCAGATTTAACTGGAAGTTTTAGTTGAGTTTGTGCGTAAACAACATACTGTAGGCCTATTGTAACTTGCGGCTGCTTTTACTTTAGGAGGTTGAAAAATACCTTTCAGATCAAGAAAGTTCACTCAGGTAACTGTTTTCCTGAACGCCAAAGTTCGTTTGTTGAATTTATGAATGTAAATTCGTAGTGCTTTAATTTCCAAAGCTTTCAGTTGTAAAAACTCGTGAAAATGTAAAGTGTTTTTTTTTTTATATTTTGTCTAACTGCATAAATAAAACCAAGCGTTTTAAACGTCAGATGTTTTTACCTAGTTATTAATTGTAGAGTTAAAATATTACGTAAACCCCTTTTATTCTTAACTCAGGATTTTCTGCAATTAATGTCACTCCACCATGGTGGCAGCGCGTACCGTGTAATTTAATACTTGTTAGGCCTATTTAAATTGATAGGATATTTTCGCTCCGTTCCCTACATCGGGCCGGAGCAACGACTGTGCTTTGATAAACCAACAAATCACCGAAAGTATTATTTTAAACAAGACCGAAGTCTACCTGATGTCGGGGATGTTACAAGCACCTCAGCCGTCGTAGCATCCGCCGTTACACACTTCGTCCCCCCCCCCCCCTCCAATAGTTGCGATACCCAATATCTTAGTTTATTTTATAGGCCTAAATTCACGTTGTTATGAGTTTAAAACTCACTTGCACTTACAAGCCAGGCCTTTAACTGTAACGGCGGATGCTACAACGGCTTAGGTGCTAGTAACGCCCCCGGTTTCCCTGGTGTACGTGGAGTTTCAGCTTGGGGTTAATCGGTGTTAATGACGACTTTTTACGTTATTCAACACAGCATGTGCGACTGTCCCAGCATGGGGGATGGAGCGCCGGTCCTAATTAAAAGGGAGTAACCTTAAACTGTCGGTATCGCTGCCAACAACGGTGGATTTAACTGTTTTACTAGCTAAAATCTAAAGATAGGCTACATATTTAATCTTACACTAAAATACAATTAATCAATCTAGCAAACGACTGAAGCTTAAAACTCCTGGTTTTATTTTAGCAACAGAGAATGAAAACAACACTTTACATTATGGTTTGCTTCTGAAAGCTTTTGAGTACCAATTATTTAAATAGGCAACAAGTTGAAATTACACAAGTAGCAATTTACAAAAATCAAACAAACAACGCTTGTGTTTGAGTAAAAGTTTAAATTTTCACAAGAGAAAAAGTAATATTAGGTGCTCCCGGAGACACCCACAAGACTTAACAGCCGCAACTGATAAGTCAAAATGACAGTATGTTTCTACATGATCAACCGTCCACAGTAATGTTTCTAAGTTTTCCAAGTACAAAAAGATCAACCTCCCTTAGTTCCCTCGAGAACTGTTTTAAGTAATAAAATGCCCGGCAATTTTACACTTGGGCATCAGTTTGTTTCAATTTGACTTCCACAAAGATCAAACCGTCAAGTAGTTTTAGTTTAAAAATCCATTTAAATTAAAACTGGAAAAGTTGGTTTTTAGTAAGAGAACCACTCTGACGTTATGGGGAGAGGAAACCTAAGATGCCGCTACAGGCGTCACCACCATAAATTTTAACAAGCTAGAGTTAAAGTTTACATTTAATCTAAAATTTAGAATATGGGGGTCCTAAACTGAACTTTCAAAAGCTAAACTATAACATACGAACCTCTACCATTGTGCCCGGCATGGCATTTTCCGGACATGGTGTCTCCACTCCCGACTGGCGTGACCCTTCTCTAGCTTGAGATCTGTGAGCTGTGCTAACGAGGGATTCTGGGGCTGGGGTTTTATACACATTACCGAAAGTAGGCGCGGACGCCGAGGATAGCTGCGGGGGTCCGATTGGCTGAGGGCCTTGAGAACAATGGAAAGTGGGAGGAGAAGTAGGATGAACAAAGGAACTGGGTGCAGAGTCGTTTGAAGGAGTAGGGACATGTAAAGACGGAAAAGATAGGCCTGTTTGAGTTTCACTCAATTGAACTTTGGGAAATAGGCCTTTACTTTGTATTATTGGCTATGGAATGAATATTTACATGTTTGCAACGTGAATAGGCTCTTGTTAAAGCTTAATACTTGGCTTTGGGTAATGCAGAAAGCATTACAATTAAACACGCTTTAACTGTAAACTGCAGTGTTATACACCACAACTAGATTTGGCTGGGGAGGGGGGCAAAATGGGGATTCGAAGTTTTTGCACAGTTTGACATTCTGATTGGGTTGGAACAGATCTTTTATAAACATCTTTTGGTTTTTAATAATAGATCAAGCTATTTGTAGCATTTGGTAGGTCTCAGTCAGGTCGGAGGAGAACTAAAATAAACATACATACACTGAAAATTCGTGTCCGGTAGAATGCCAGGTCGTAGTACGTCTGGACACATGGTAGCGTTTCTAGGGGTAAAAGATTATTATAAAAGTATAAATGCAGTTAAACAAACTAGCTTAGTTGGATGCTATAACGCATTAAGTGTCTGGGAACGTTTAACGTTTAAAATTTTGAAGTTAAAATTGATCGTTATGGAAATTTTTCATATGGATTGCGGCCGACAAACAAAAAATATCACACTACAAATTGTTGTCTGTACAAATCATCGAGGTTCAGTACCTTCGCAGAGGAAGCTCCTAAAATGCACTAAGCTAGTGTGTTCGGGCTTTTTCAATAATGGCGGCCATGATGAAGGTGCGATGTGGTGGGTTTGAGGTGATCTTCAAACGTAGTTTAATGGTTCTTCCTGGTGGAAAGTGCGGATTTGGGCTTCCCCAAGAGGCTTGTATTTGGACAGGCTATTGATATGGAAAATTTGGTCCTATTTGGTCCATTATTATAAAAACGGCGAGATTTGCCTAGGCAAGGCATTTGGGTGCTCCAAGAAAAAAAATTTTAAGTTTTTTAAAACTAGCGTTTTTCGATGGCGCTCGTTTACATAACGCTCCCAAGTCGGCAATACCCTTTGTCAATGCAGCCTCACCAATTCCCTCCTGTAACGGTGGAAGTAACGACGGCTTAGGTGCTTGTAACGCCCCGGTTTCCCTGGTGTACGTGGAGTTTCAGATTGAGGTTAATCGGTGTTAATGACGACTTTTTACGTTATTTAACACAGCATGGGCAATATCCCAGCATGGGGGATGGAGCGGCGGTCCTAATTAAAGGGGCCTAACCTTAAACTGTCGGTATCGCTGCCACCAACGGTGGATTTAACTGTTTAACAGCTAAAATCTAAAAATGGGTTACATATTTAATTTTACACTAAAATACAATTAATCAAGTCTAGCAAACGACTGAAGCTTAAAACTCCTGGTTTTATTTTAGCAACAGAGAATAAAGTACACTTTACATTAAGGTTTGCTTCTGAAAGCTTTTGAATACCAATCAATTAAATAGGCAACAAGTTGAATTTACAAAAGTAGCAATTCACAATTCAAACACAACGCTTGTGTTTGAGTAAAAGTTTAAATTTTCACAATAGAAAAAGTAATATGTAAACGCGGTCTCGTATCAGACGCTCGTGGTGAGGACACCTTAACACCATCGAAGAAAAACCCTGAGGGCAGCACTCTTACCTACCAGAAGAGCATCGTCTTTTTGGCGATTTACACTATAAAAATGTAAATACTGTATAATATTTCTTTAGGCATAAAGCCGAAACACTTTTCAGCTTAGTTGTGTTGTAGATGTTAAAACCACACGATATTTTTTATTTCTAACAGGTGACGACTTTGCTTATTTATGAAAAATGTCCGATGTTCAAACCGGTTTAAAAATCTAACCTAAACTGCGATTTAGCCCTTTAAAAACTATCTGGAACATTTAATCTTTTAATTTGTGCACTTAATGCATTTTGGTAAATTTACCTTCTTGCCATGAATCCTACCGGAGCTCCAATGTTTATGTTTGTATATTTTCACGGACCCAGTGTATGATTTTTTGTTTATTTTTTATAGCATCTCCATCCAAACTCCGACCGTAGTGAACCTCTAAAAACGTAAACAAACTAGCCTTCCTTCGTTGTAAACATGCATTGTATATAGCAGTTTCATTCCCAAAGTCGAATAATAATTCTGTGCATTACACTTAGTTTCCCCCCCCCCCTCCTTCAATAGTTGCGATGCCTAATATCGTAGTTTATAATAATAGGCCTAAAATCACGTTATGAGTTGAAAACTCACTTGCAGTTTTCAAACCTGGCCTCTAAGTTCCAAGTCGGCAATTCCCTTTGTCAATTCGAATCCATCCAACCAAAACACTGCTTCAATTCCGTCAGCCAGTCAGAGCGCTCAAGCTACCCCGGTCGTCCGCGCTGTCATGGCCGACTTCCGGTAATGACAGCGCGGCCAATTTTGGTCAGTCTCTCCTCCTCCAAGCGTCCACCTCTTCCCTACTCACCCCCTCCGTCGCTCTCCTACAGGTCTGCGCTAACCCTCTACCTGCCTGCCAAGCAGAAGGCATAAAAACCCAAACGCAGTAGAGTTTCGTTAGCACAGCACAGCTCAAGGATTCTTAAAGCTAGAGGTCACTACGCCGGTCGGGAGTGGAGATGCCGCGGTCCGATTGTTGCCATGCCGGGCAAAGGTGGTGGTTCGTATTGTACTTAGTTTAGCTTTAAAAGTTTAATTTTTGGACTTACATTCAAAATTTATAGTTTAAACTTAACTTAACCTCGTAGCTTTAGAAAGTAAATTTATGGTGCGTCAAGCCAAACGGCTTTTCGGACGTTGGCGGCCTTAATTTAAGGGTTCACGGTCCCTTACTAAAAACCAGCTTTATTTTATGTTTCTTTAAACGCAGTTTAAAGTAAACAAGGACGGTTTGATCTTCGTGGAAGGTTGCTTTAATTAAACGCTCAGATCGACTTTATATGTAGCCGCGGCTTCTATAATTTAAGGAGTTGACTTATCAACAGCAGCTCTAGGAGGTTTAATGTTTAGCGTATACACTTAGAAAAATAACTGTAAAACGGGTTTACTATTACTAGACAGCCGAGGCTGTTCGTAATTTAGATGGCTCTTTTGCGAAATCACCTTGTGCCTAAGAAAATCAATGTTTCTATTTGAAATTGTTTTAAGTGAACACAGTAACTGTTCAAGTTGAATTTAATGTAAATTCCCCCTGTTATTTATGAACTAATTCAGTTGTAAATTTGCCAAATGTAAATGTAAAGTGCGGTATATTATTTTTGACATGTTTGTTTAAAAATAAAACCAGGAGTTAGAAACCCAGTTGGTTTATTCGTCCGTTGTTCGCTAGAAGTAAGAAATTAAGACAATTCTCTTAAACTTAGCTAAGCTAGCCTAATTTTCCCACCTTGGTGGCAGCGTTACCGCTTATTATTACTAGTTAGCCTACAATATTAGGACATGTGTAGCTCCATTCCCTACGCCGGAACTGTAGCTGTTGTGCTTGTTTGAAACAAAAAGTACCCAAAAGTAATAGTAAGAAGATCAGCGAAAAAATGAACCATCTTCTACTCTGAATGTTCGAAATCAATCGATCACAATTTTAACGCTCAAATTCAAAAACAAAAATACTCTCAGTACGGTATTTTGCGAATTTTCGATAGGCCTAATAGTCCGAGTGGTGTTAATTTCGGTCTCTCCTATCTTCTTCAGGCTTCCTTTCTTGTGCTTGCTTCTTGTGCTTTACATTGTCATGAGTGCCAGTGTTTTTGAAAATGCGCGGAAACCGTTGCCCACTGTACTTCTCGCGTGTCGTCTGCTTAACGCTCGCACGATCCCATTTGCGCGAGAGGTGTGCCCCCAACTCTTGACTGACTAGGAATTTGACTGACTAGGAATTTGACTGACTAGGAA
>JAHWFP010243762.1:0-38792 GCA_023313725.1 Lithobius niger
CGCGCGTAGTAAGGACTCTGTTTTTAATACTTCAACCTGTGCTTGTGTTTGGCCCGAGATTTTCTCGGGTTTAGCACTCAAAGGGTTAAACCAACATTATTGTTAGGACATTGTCACTCCGTTCCCTACATCGGGCCCGTGGCCAAACTGTGCATTGGATAAACAAACAAATCACGTTGAAGTATTATTTTAACCCAGACCAAAGTCAACCAGATGTCGGGATGTTACAAGCACCTCAGCCGTCATAGCATTTGCCGTTACAGAAGAACAAAAGATGACTTTACGCTTTTGTATGCGAGGAGTAAGTGCAGGCCTCAGGGAGCTGGTGATTGGCTTAAATGAATTAAATCTCTAGACGGAAAAAAAGCATTTGAGAATAAAAGTGCTAAACTTTGCAGGTAATGTATATTTTTGTGGCAATAGAAACTATAATAGCGAAGATTCAACCTTTCATTATTGCTGAAACCCATCCCCTCCCCAATGAATATAATCACCGTAAGAAAATGTTTTTACCTCGGTCAGTACTGTACAATCGTAAGATGGCTGGAATTTGTCCTACAAAACAATCAACAATTAATGTTAAGAAGTTATGAAACCTAACTTGCAAATAAAACTTATTTTCTGTACAAATAAATTCTCATTACCTGTTCAGAAGTAGTTTTCTTTTCCATCTTTTCTCTGTCAGTCTTGTGTTTTCTATCTGCACCCTTCGGCTGAAAATGTCCTGAGTATTGTTATCCATTCACTTAATACATATTTTTTGTAATGCAGACCATATTACTGTATTACAGAATTAGAATATTTTGCCGGCCCCCAGTCAGGCCGGCTAAAAATGGTTTCTTTGTGCCTAAAACATACTTAACCTGATAATTTAGCATTACATTCCTCGAATGTGATGTTACCCTGGAGGTTTCTTCTTCTGTGCAGCCGCCTGCTTGCATATCCCTGCTGCGCATGCGCGCGGCAGTCCTCCCTTATAAAAGCGACAGAGTGCACGCTATCGGTATTCATTTTACTCTCAATATGTCAGGCGGTGACTCGAGAGGGGAGGCAGGGCGGGAGTAGGTTAAGTATGTTTTAGGCACAAAGAAACCATTTTTAGCCGGCCTGGCTGGAGGCCGGCAAAATGTTCTTTCTTTGTTGCCAAAACATCTTGACCTGGTAATTTAGCATTATCAGCAGACCTCCTCACGTTCGGTGGTGGGCACCGCCTTGACGGGCGCCCCGGGATGCAAGCAGGCTGATCCCCAAAAAGTTGCTGAAAACTTCGCACTTTGTTCAGAACAGGTGATGAACCTCGGGGTTAGGTCACTATCCCTCTTCACTGGTTGGCTTGTTTCCATGGTGAATGTTTAGCATCTATCGTGGTTGACTTGCTTCTGCTTCGTTCCGAGTGCTTAAGGGGAATTGACTACTGTACAGGTAGCGGCAATAGATCGCAGCTGGTGTATTCCGTTAACACACACGATCTTGCATCAGGTTGTGTGGGAGGTCGATGGATTCCTTCAAGATGCTGGTGTGAGGATTGCTTCGATCGGAAGGCTTTGTTGGCGGTTGATGATGTGGAGATTGTACTGAATATTATAAGTTACCAAGAGTCAATAAGTTTTTTTTTTTTGCGGTTTCATACGTTAGCTTGCGAGATAGTGAGGAGGAGAAGTTGGTTTCTTCCAACTCGTCAGTTTTTTTTTTTTTTTGGACAATGGAAGGACTCAGGTGGTTGTCTTCGAAGACTTTGAAGAAAACCTGTGTTGGATTCAGTCGGGCGTTGGGTCTTTTTTGGAGCCAGTTAGCCGAAGGGATTGAATGAGTGGAGGGTACTTTCGGCTGAAAGGCTTGTTATATGAAGGATAGAATGTCCGTGTTGAGCTTCAGTCAGGTTGGGAAGATGAGGCGAAGTCTTGTGCCAACTGGAAGGTAGGGGAGGCGGGGGGCAACGTGGTTGCAGTGAGAAGAGCTCCTGCCCCCTGGGGACGAGCAGCGGTTGCGGCGGACAGGAGTTGCGGCTCGCTCCTGTTGGTTACGGTGGCCGGAGCGGGAGCGAGGGAGATCGGGCCGACGGGGCTGTTCGTTTCTCGGCAGAAAGTAGGAGTTGACTTTCGGACGGTTTTAAGCTGGAAATAAGTCTTGTGCCGGCTGGAAGGCAGGAGAGGAGCTGCGGCGGTCAGAAGTTGCGGCTCGGTCCTGCTGGTTGCGTTGGTTGTAGCGGAAGCGAGGGGAAATCGGGCCGAAAGAGCTGATGGTTCCTCGGCTGAAAGTAGGAGTTAGCTTCGGGTGGATTGGCGGCGCTGAGCGGAGCAAGCAGGTGCCGGGCCACGGCGTTCGAGAGGAGGGACTAGTGCAGGACCACATCGGGGCAGGGCGGCAGCCGAAAGATCAAATAAACCTGATGAAAGAGGGCCCACAGTTGGGGCCGGCTAGAAAGGATGGCGTTCCCGCAAGGGAAGTCGGGCAGATCATGGATGGGAAGTGGCATAAGGCAGTGTAGCCGGTGGTCGGCTGGCATGGGCAGGCCGTCTAGGTGGCGGGCGGATAAAAGGCAGGAGACGGGAGGGCGGGCAAACCGTCTATGGGACCAATCCGATTGGTTAGTGGATGATGAAAGACGAGAGGACAGGTGGAGAGGGGAGCGCCCAGCTGAGCGGGCTTTCATCTTGTTCAGGACGGCATCATAACACGAAGGCGGATGAAAGATGGGGAGCGGGGAAGAGGCTTTCAGCTTAAGGGGCTTCCAACTTGGACCGGGATGGCATCTCAGCCATAAGGCGGGCGGGAAACGTCGGAACAAGCCGAGCCGGGGGGGGGGGGGGGGGGGGGTGTGTGCTTGGTTGACCTTTATCACGGTGGAGGGCAGCAACACTTGGGTGAAAGACGAGTGAGTGCGTAGAGCGAGGAGCGGTGGCTTGGTAGATCTTCTCCAAAGTGTAAAGCGGCAACACCCGAGCGAGCGGGCGAGAGACGAGTGAGTGCGTGGGGTGAAGAACGATGGTTTGGCAGGTCTCCTCTGTGGTGTAAAACGGCAATACCCGAGCGAGGCGTGTGAAAGACGAGTGAGTGCGTAGAGCGAGGAGCGGAAGTTCGGCAGACCTTCTCCATAGTGTAAAGGGCAACACCCGGGGAAGGCGGGTGTAAGACGAGTTGCTTGGAGCGAGGAACGCTAGCTTGATAGGCCTTCATCACGGTGCGGGATGAAAAAGCGTCCATACAAGAAGGAGTGCATAGAGCGAGGAATGCAGGCATGGCAGATCTTTGTCAAGGTTCAAACGGCAGCTCCCGGGTAAGGCGTGTGAGACACAAGTTGCCTGGAGCGAAGAATGCTGGCAGGGTAGATCTTCATCATTGTGTGGGATGGAAACACTCGAGCATGGCGGGTGAAAGACGAACGAGCATAAGGAGCGACGGATGCAGGCTTGGCCGGCTTTCAGCATGGTGCAAAACGGCAACATCTGGGAAAAGTGTAGATGATTGAGTGCATGGGGCGAGAAGTTCAGACTGGTTTATCTTCCTTGTGAAATCGGCAGACCAAATCCAAGACGGACGAAAGACAGGAGCTTGTGAGACCTTCGACATAGTCGTGACAGCTACGGCATCAGTGAGGCGGACGAAAGACGGCGAGGGAACCGGAGGCAGGGGCCGGCGGTGGGTGATCTAGTCCGCACTGCTTCCACGGCAGGACTGGTGAGACGTGGAGCTTCAATGTCGTGGCGGGAAAGGCGAGAGGCCTGAGCAACAACTCAAACTCGACGGCGTCATCCCGGCTATGGGCAGACCGGAGACGGGCCGAAGAGAGGAGCGTGCAGTTAGCTACGGCATCAGTGACCCGGACGAAAGACGGCGAGGGAGCCGGAGCAGGGGCCATCGATGGATGATCCAGTTCACAACTGCTTTCACGGCTGGACTGGTGAGATGTGGAGCTCTAACGTCGTGGCGGGAGAGGCGAGAGGGCTGAGCAACAAACCAGACTCGACCGGAATGTCCCGGCTAAGGGCAGACCGGAGACGGGCCGAAGAGTGCAGCATGCGGTGATGGGACGGCAGTGCCTAAGCTGTGTGTCGAAGAGTGGCACGGCTGAAGACAGGAACAGCAGAGCTGGAATCTTCCATGCCAGCAGTCATCAAGGTGGAAGTTCACAGAAAAAACAGACGAAAGACGAGCAGGGCTAGAGTCATCCAGACGTCTGGTAATGGAGAAGGCAGCAACTGACGACTTGATTTTCGCTCGAGACGTGGGGCCAGCCACGGTCGAGACAGGCAGCAGGAGGTGCAACCGGCTTCTAACTTGATTCACTAAAAACGTGAGACGAGCAGCAGTAGACAGCAACGGGTGACTAGATTTTCACTCGAGACGTGGGGTAAGCCACGTTCGAGACAAGCAGCAAGAGGTGCAAATGGCTTCTGTCTTGGTTCACTCAAAAATGTGGGTTCTAGCCACGAGTGAGACGAGCAGCAGTGGACAGCAACAGGTGACTTGATTTCCCCTCGAGGTAGAAAACTGCAACGGCAGAGGGAATGCAGATGTCTTCCAACCCGACTCTTCACTCAAAGCGTGGGTTTAAAGCCACGAATGAGACGAGCAGCAGCGTGAGACAGCAATTGTTGTCTTGAATTACATTCGATGTGTGGGGTGAGCCACGGGTAATTATGTAAAATATATAGGGTGTTCAGATCTAAAAAATATAAAATAAAATTAATAATATTATTATAATATATAGATATAAATTGAGATATATATAACGAGACAAGCGGCAGGCGTGACGATGGCATCTAGCTTGGATCTTCACTCAAAACGTGGGTTTTAGCCACGAGTGAGACGAGCAGCAATGGATAGCAAGTGTTGGCTTGATTTTCGTTCGAACCGTGGAGTGAGCTACGATCGAGACAAACGGCAGCCGTGATGATGACAACCAGCTTGGTTCTTCACTCAAAAACGTGGAAATTAGCCACGAGTAAGACGAGTAGCGGTGGGCAGCAACTGTTGACTTGATCTTCACTTGATAATGAACAAGGTGGTGAATTCAAAGCACGGTAGCAAGTTCGATCGATGTTGAAAACAATCGATCCGAAATGGAAGTAAGGTGGGTCGCTTGCAATGCGGTACATCCGGGAAACTGCTACAAGAAGTGGCCGAGAGCTGGAGTTCCGTCGAGGCGTGGCGGCGAGAAGGGCGGGCTGGTGGAGGGAGTGTTTTCCGGCAGAAAGTGAAGATGACGCCCCCCCCCCCCTGGTTGCGGGTGAAGCCGGCCGGAACAACGATGAGCGACAGAGCAGGGTTATGTCGGCAGCTTGCGTACGGACTTCGGCAGATGGTGGTGATGGTAGGCCGTTCGGCAACTCTGGCGTGTTTCCGTCCAAAAGTTGAAAGCCGAGGGGATGTCGCGGGTGCGAGTGCAGCCAGCCGGAACGGTGATGAGCGACTGAGAAGGTTGGCGTTGACAGCTTGCGTCCGGTCTACGGCAGTTGCCAGCGGCAACTCGGGCGAAGAGAGTCTTGAATCGTACGAAAGAAAACGGCAGGGATCGGACCGACGGCGGCGTGGTTGAAGGCGGAGATCCAACGGATGCCAAGGGTGAAAGCGGTCGTCTGCGGACGAAGGAGAGACATGAGGGGGAGCAGGTGAAGCGAGGGCTTCGGATGCGGCGGCCAACATCGGGTTTGGAATCCAATTTTCGTGTGCAAGCGGGGAACTATTTTCGGCGCGAGGTGGCGTGGAGACACCTCTGGAGGAAAATGAATGCCGATAGCGTGCGCACTGTCGCTTTTATAAGGGAGGACTGCCGCGCGCATGGCAGCAGAGGTATGCAAGCAGGCGGCTGCACAGAAGAAGAAACCTCCAGGGGAACATCACATTCGAGGAATGTAATGCTAAATTATCAGGTTAAGATGTTTTGGCAACAAAGAAAAATGATTTTAAAAATGTGATGACTAATGACCAAGAATAATTATTGCCTGTTTCTGAACTGGATATTGCCGCAGTCTGTAAAGCTAGTTCTCCGTCCCAGATGTCACACCATTGCAGTGACAAGCGGGCCAGCTCACTAGTCCTGCCCCCAGCCGCTACATCCACCAACATTACTGTTTCGAAAAACAGAAGCTTTGGCTCAAAACTCCGCAGGGGGTGCAACATACGCAAATACTCGTCACCATTGCCATAGCTCCGATAATGACGTATCAGGGTCTCGGGGGCTTCTTCCTAAAAAGGTCTCGTCACGCACCGACGCACCCGCGGCTTTCGCGACTTTGTCAACACTTCCGTAATGCCAGCTAGATATCGCTGCCAGATATCGCATCACACTACGGAACAGCAGTCCAGTCAAAACCAGCTTTGCCTAAAATTTCAGGCACCCTACTACCCCGGTGCCGACCTAGGCCCCGAGCACCACTCCAGTCACTCCACCTCCATCTAATTTGAATTGCACACACAGCGTGTTGATGCCGCCACATCAGCCAAGACAACGTCAGTTGCAGCTGCTGAAACTCACACGCACTACTATTGCTGCCTGGCACTCCACCAATCCAGGTCAGACTGCCAGCCCAACTGCCCGGGCACCGGAACCACCATCACCACAATACCAAGTTACAATGTCACTCCGGCAACTCCCCTGGAAGCCCATCCCACTCACTCCAGCAAAATCAGCCACAGAAGAAACTAAACCAATATGCCTATGTCCACTGCCCCGCCCAATTTTGGGCCTTTACCAGTCACCACCTCTAACCCTGGGTCGCTGCCACTGGCCCCGACGCGCCGAGACCCCCGCGGTGGTAACATACTGCGACATGCATGGTGCAACCAACACCCGTCATGTTGGGGCGATTTCCTACAGAGGCTTTTTGCGTCAGTGAGCCTTGCAACGGGGCATCAAATAATCCAGTCAGCAATAGTTCACGTGCCATCATTCAGTCCTCACGTCCACCGTAAAGGCCAACTTCAGGCGGTCTCTGCGTGTCTTGTGGATAAACAGCAACGCCTGGAGCTGCAAAGTAGTTGCACCGACTAACACCTGTGACAAATGACCCTGCCACCAACTTCCAAAATCCACAGGATTCATTGAACAAAATCGTAGTGCACACAGCATCGGCAGCAAAACCAAAAAATAAATAAAAATTTTCGCCTAGATAGTAGCCAGAGTAGCATCAACACATTCGATGGCCATATTTCAAACTCTGCCCCTTGGCAGAACGGGAATGGTGTTGTTGGTAGCACAAACTCTTTCTGTAATGCGGTGTTCAGCATGTACCGATATCACATAGAAACTATTTTAGACGCAGATAATTTGCAACGCCTTGTGCATATCCAACCATTCCAGGACATGGGCGTCTAATTTCCAAACCGGGCTCTTCTCCGCCACTGCCGCCAGCAAAAACGTGCAGGTCTCACTCGTATTTTCAAACCCCTGCAATATTTTTAACATTTGCAACATTTTCAGACTATCGGGCGTCACCTGCCCGCTTCCCAGCATGAAAAACCACTTGATCGTCTCTGTCCGCATGCCCGGCTCTAACCACGGGTCTTGACTCGCCCATAGGGAAGCAATTTCAAGTTCACCGTACTATCTTATACGCCTACTGGCCATTGCGGCATCACCCGCCATTGGCATTTATGCCAACTCCCGTCTTACCCCTAGCCTGTGGGGTGGACCGGCCCATCACGATAACGTCGTTCAACAAATTGTCCTCCACGGCTCCCTGGTAATTCATGTGAGGCCTGCTCGCTTTCATCGCAATGCGAATTGCCCCCTGCAATTCCTCTCCAATGAAATTTTAGCAATGCGGTAAATAAATCTGACACTTCCTCACAGGGATAACCGGGTTTACCTGTCAGGTTAGGCCTAATGTCGCCGCATCTTGTGCGATCGGCCCAGTATCGCTATGCACGTTTTCAGGTGAATTTGTCTGAGGCCTCTTCTCCACTTTTCGTATCAGGCACATCACGATAATCCATTCGCACCGTCGCCCGTCTTCTTGTCGTTCCTATGCATTGTCGACAATGATCAGCACTCGTTCCAACCAGAATGTCGACACGACCAACCACGTTGTCGTCGATAAGCAGTGCAGGGCAGAAACACGACCACTCGTGCCGGGGGCGATTGGAGAATGTAAGGCAGAGGGATGACGCGACCGGAAGCGACGTAAAATTGCATACATTACGAGTTAATTGTATGGGCGTAAGTAAGATTAAAGGTGCCGATTACAAGAGGGACATCCCACATTGTAACACAGTTAGGAGGATGCTATGAATGAGAAAGAGAACCATGCCAATTTATACTGAAAAGATCACGCCAGAGCTTTCGGCTTCAGGAATACAGATCGAAGCTTTATTCGACTCTGAATGGTTGCCGACAAACAACACAGATCTATACAATATATCTCAATAGAGGACGCGATTTTGCTATCATTCTCATTATGCTCATATTATGGAAATGACGTCACCTTCGTTCATCACTGGACTTTTACGGAAACACGAAACTGCTTTTCGGCAGAGTTCGTAGTAGTTATGCCCGTATTAACCCATTAGCGACCAGGCATAGAATTCATTGTTGCACAGCTCACACCAGATTGTTGCAATGCAGTGAAGCATCAGCATGCACTTCCCAAATGTACAGTATCTTACACTAAGATTGGCAAGAAGGCATTTTGTGGTAGTAAAAAGCCAAAAAACAAGCATACTTAATTTTTCTCGCCCCCCCCCCGTCCGAAAAATTCCTAATTTCTGCAGGCCCCCCCCCCCAAAAAAAAAAGTCGCAATTCAGCCGAATATGCAGTACTCATTTGCCCTCATACACTCAGAATGGAAAGAAATAATTCATGAGGCTTAATTTTGAAACATAAGTCCGTACCCCCCTCCCTCCCCCCTTCGCCCCCACAGCAAATCAAAATTACTGACAACCAGAATTCACCAAGACGTACAATAACCCTACACTCAGAATGGAATAGGGCGTTTATGAGCAAAAAAAAAGGTGCTGTGAATGTCTTTAGGTGTGCAAGTTCCCATTTTGGTAGTCATGCCCGGGCAATGTAGGCTCTCATTTCATCCATCCTTCTTCACCAGAATAAATCTACTATTATACCTAAACTATAAACACTAAATGAAAAGAGGGCATCTTTTAGGTTAGATTGAAATAGAAATGAGTAATAATTTTTTCAGGTATGAAGCCTAGCTTTTTATGCTGTTAAATTGAGAAATTCCATGTATAACCATACAGTTTTGGATTGCTAGAGCATAAACAAAGCTTCACTCCAAATCGTGCTCGCTTGGTTTTTATGTATTGTCGAAAATGTAGCCGACCCTTGTATAATACTAATGATTCATCTACAGCTATGTTTTCACCAGGGTCTACAATATTTGTGAAATTTTCTCGCACCATAGCACAGAACTGGACTAACCTACTGAGCGGCTTTTTCTTATCAGCAATTGCAGGATCTGAAAAACGCAAAAATTTTAAAATACTACGGAAGCGATTCCGACTCATCACTTCTTTACAGAAGCATGGTGGTCCAGTTACCAACAAACTTTGTGACCAATAATCCGATATTCTAGGCAATGTTACTACACTCATCAACATCACAAGCACTAAAAAAACTTTCATTTCGGACACCAGCACGTCATGCCATTTTAGACCCGAAACTCGCCCTTTGCTTTCAGGCTTTGCTGCAAAGTACGTACCGGCACGAGCATTAGTCCATTTACACACATTCTCATTTATTTTGTCACTAATAAATGCTTGAAAATACTCCATTGGTGTTGTAAATTGTGAAGAGCAACTGATGGATGCACATCATAATCTATTACTACTTCAGGAACTTGTGATGGGCGAGCGTCTGTGTATGGGTCGGACAGCAACTTCCAACCTGCAATATCGCGTAGGTCTGCGTCCATTTCACTTTCACTCTCCGAAATAACATTATCTGAATCTGTCTCATCCTCATCTTCATGTTCAGGATCATAATCGATATCTGACACGTCCTGATCACTCATGTTTTCATTGATATTGGTATAAATCAACATGCGTCGGCCACACAAAAATGGCGCGCCCGAGCGCAAGCCAATAATCGTCGAAGCCAAGTTGCCCTATACGTCATCAACACGTGGTCAAACAAATGAACATCGATCAGCAGACGTACCAATTATTAGCTAAATGTTTGGTCTTTGAAACCAGAAGCAAGGCAGCTAACAGAAGGAAGTTAATGCTATGACGAACGCACGTTCGTTATGGTGCAGCTTGCGCGCATCTCCATGACGAATGCACGTTCGTTACTGGTCGCGAAGGGGTTAAGGCAATGAAGTCACTTTCATGAATCATCGGACTTTCACGGAACCATGAAGATGCTTTTCGGTCAGGGTACATTTAACGTGGTGTATCAGCGGCATTGAAACTCCAAAATACCAGTCTTACCTGGTTGATTTTGGTTTCTATTGCTTTTATGAAAATATACATTACCTTATTTTAGCATTCTACTTCTCATAATGCTGCTTCAATTAGAGAACAATCGAAGATTTCTCTCCGATCTGTACAGCCTCCACCATATAAAAGCCTGAGCGGAGCGAACCGTCTCATCTTTTCGTCCTCAATTGTGCCCAGATGGCGACAAGAGGGGAGGAGGATGGGAAGGAGGTAATGTATATTTACATAAAAGCAATAGAAACCAGAATCATCCAGGTAATAGTGGTATTTTGGATTTTCTAGTTGCTATGAAAATATCCATTACCTAATTTTAGCATTCCACAGACCTCATCATAGGCGGCGAGTGCCATCTTGACCTGGCCCCACGGGGTAGCGGTCGGACCCCCAAAGCGTGAAATGGCAGGAGTCAGCAGGGTGGTTATACCATGCGACGGGCGGCAATGAATGGCCCCACATGGCATAGTCCGTCAACGTGATGCGACATATCGCGCAAGTAGTGTGAAGAGAATACGGACGGATGACGCCAGGATGCTGCTTCCATGATTTCGGAGACCGGAACGTTGCTGTGGAGAGCCCAGGATAAGGCACATAATTCGTGAGCCGCCACACGTATACCTTGATCCGAACAGCCGATGTCGAGGGCTTCATAGGCTTGGACAATGACCGTCTTGATCCAGGTGGCAATCATTCTGGAGGAGGTTTCACCAGCTCTGGACGTGAAAGGAATGAAGAGCTGCGTGCGATTCCGTCGAACGGCTTTTGATGCTTTCATGTAGAATCGAAGGGATCGCACTGGACACAGGGAATGTTCTAGTGTAAACGCGGTCTCGTATCAGACGCTCGTGGTGAGGAAACCTCAACACCATCGAAGAAAAAACCTGAGGGCAGTACTCTTACCTACCAGAAGAGCATCGTCTGTATGGCGATTACGATTTAAAAAATGTAAATAATGTATATTTTCTTAGGCATAAAGCCGAAACACTTTTCAGCTTAGTTGTGTTTTAGATGTTGTCAACACACGATATTTTTTATTTCTAACAGGTGACGACTTTGCTTATTTATGAAAAATGTCCGATGTTCAAACCAGTTTAAAATCTAACCTAAACTGCACTTAGCCCTTTAAAAACTAGCTGGAACATTTAATCTTTTGATTTGTGCACTTAATGCATTTTGGTAAATTTAACTTCTTGCCATGAACCCTACCGGAGCTCCCATGTTTATGTTTGTATATTGTCTATTTTTATGGACCCAGTGTATGATTTTATGTTTATTTTTTATAGCATCTCCGTCCAAACTCCGACCGTAGCGAACCTCTAAAAACGTAAACAAACTAGCTTTCCTTCGTTAAAAACATGCCTCGTATATAGCAATCCGTTTCCCAAAGTCAAATGTTTATTCTGTGCATTACACTTCGTTCCCTCCCCCCTCCTTCCATAGTTGCGATGCCTAACGTCGTAGTTTATTTTAATAGGCCTAAAATCACGTTGTTATGAGTTGAAAACTCACTTGCACATTCAAAGCCAGGCCTCTAAGTTCCAAGTCGGCAATTCCCTTTGTCAATTCAAATCCATCCAACCAAAACACTGCTTCAATTCCGTCAGCCAGTCAGAGCGCTCAAGCTACCCCGGTCGTCCGCGCTGTCATGGCCGACTCCGGTAATGACGGCGCGGCCGATTTTGGTCTGTCTCTCCTCCTCCAAGCGTCCACCGCTTCCCCACTCACCCCCTCCGTCGCTCTCCTACAGGTCCGCGCTAACCCTCTACCTGCCTGCCAAGCAGAAGGCATAAAAACCCAGACGCAGTAGAGTATAGTTAGCACAGCTCAAAGATTCTCAAAGCTAGAGGTCGCTACGCCGGTCGGCAGTGGAGATGCCGCGGTCCGATTGTTGCCATGCCGGGCAAAGGTAGTGGTTCGTATCGTACTTAGTTTAGCTTTAAAAGTTTAATTTTTGGACTTACATTCAAAATTTATAGTTTAAACTTAACTAAACCTCGTAGCTTTAGAAAGTAAATTTATGGAGCGTCAAGCCAAACGGCATTTCGGACGTTGGCGGCCATTATTTAAGGGTTCACGGTCCCTTACTAAAAACCAGCTTTATTTTTCGTGTTTCTTTAAATGCAGTTTAATGTAAACAAAGGACGGTTTGATCTTCGTGGGGTTTCCATCGATTAAACGCTCGGATCCACTTCATAGGTAGCCGCGGCTCTATAATTTAAGGAGTTGACTTATCAACAGCAACTCTGGGAGGTTTAATGCTTTGCAGTATACACGTTGAAACAAAACTGTAAAAACAGGTCTACTATTATATATCAGCCGAGGCTGTTTGTAATTTAGAGGGCTCTTTTGCGAAATCCCCTTGTGCCTATACAAATCACTTTTTCTATTTGAAAATGTTTTAACTGAACATCGTGTTTGTTCTAGTGTTGAATTTTATTGTAAATTCCCCGTGTTATTTAAATTTGCCAAATGTAAATGTAAAGTGCATTTTGATTTTTAACATGTTTGTTCAAAAATAAAAACCAGGAGTTTAAAACCCAGTTGGTTTACTCGTCAGTCGTTCGCTAGAAGTAAGAAATTAAGACAATTCTCTTAAACTTAGCTTAGCTAGCCTAATTTTCCCACCTTGGTGGCAGCGTTACCGCTTATTATTACTGTTAGCCTACAATATTAGGACATGTGTAGCTCCATCCCCTACGCCGGGACTGTAGCTGTTGTGCTTATTTAAAACAAAAAGTACCCCAAAGTAATAGTAAGAAGATCAAGTTACACCAGGCGAGCGGCGATGTTACAAGCACCTACCCCGTCGTAGCATCCGCCGTTACACTAGGTCGTCTCCAAGGATGTTAGAGAGAGCAGGAATCATGAAAGGTTTGGAGCGTTTAGAGGGTTTCTGTGTCTTTTGCTCGGAAGGAGGCTCGTGACGTTAGAGTAACGCAGGAATTGTTGTCTAAAAAAAAACAATTGGAAGCGGTAGTGGAAAGAGCTGTAGTTCACTGCAGTAGAGACAGGCCGCCATGGCGATGAGGAACACTGTTTTGCGGGTCAGGTGGCTAAACGGACAGGCGAAGTGTAAAGATTGGTTAGGCGAACCACCACCAAAAATCAAAAACTCGAACGCTAGGCCTATTTTTCACCTCCAACTTTAAAATTCTCTATCTTCATGGAAAATGGACCAAAACGACTCTGGTTTGCAGCCCTTAATAAACCAGAACTTTATCTGCCATCCTACGAAAACAGTACTGGAAAATTCGCCAAACTTTGGTCTCCACGGCAATTTGAAAAAGTGCTCAAACTGAGCGCCGACGCACGCAATTTCCGTCGCCATTTTCTACACACATATAAATATTTAATTGTATTCTTGAATTTGTTTCCAGGCAAAAAGCCGACTAGCTTAGTGTTGTGCTAGCTTACATGTTTGATCCGTTTTCCATGTTTGTATTTTACTAAGGTGACGATTTTAGCAACTATAAAAACTTTGACTACACTACTTTGAGTTTTATGAGTTATAGCATTCCGAACACAAGCTGGTTTATTTTAATCTTTTACCTAGGCTTTTATAAAGGCAAATTATTAACATAACTTTTTCGCATTAACTCTACCTTGTTCAAAATGGCAAACACAACTTCTATTATTTTACCGGACATTTTTTTAGTGTATCTTGTATTTTTATTTCAGGGTCCCTACCATAGCGATCTCAATCCGAATGCAAAATAATAGCCTTTCCTTCAATTAAAAACAGTATATTTAATTTTGAGCATCAAACTTCATTTCCCCCCCTCCGTCCTTCAATAGTTGCAATGCATAACATTGTAGTTTTCATAAAATAATTATATAGGCCTATTTTCACGTTGTTATGAGTTTAACTCAATGCACTTTCCAAGCTAAGGCCTCTAAAAACACCTAAAGTCGGCAATTCCCTTTGCCATCCAAGCTCCTTCAATTCCCTTCCAATCAGAACTCAGTATTTACTTTCCCCTCCACTCAAGAGTGCAAAGCTACCCTGCCTGTCCGCGCTGCCATGCCTACTTCCGGTATTGACAGCCTGGCCGGTCTGAGTCAGTCTCTCCTCCTCCCGAGGTCTCCCTCTACCCCCCCCCCTCTCCTACAGCCCCGCTACCGGCCAAGCAGCAGGTATAAAACTCAGCCCCAGTAGGCAATCGATAGCATAGCTCAAAGACTCAAAGGCTAGAGGTCACTACGGCGGTGGGAGCAGAGATGTCCTGTCCAGCGTTGCCATGCCGGGCAAGGTACTAGTTCAAGGGTAACTAGTTTAAACTTAGAATTTTTATTTTGGAACTTATTTCTAAATTAATAGTCGTAACTTTAAACTTAACTTCTAGATTTTCGAGTGAACTTATGGGTAGCCAAACGCCATCAGCATTTCTGTCTAGGGCGCCCATTAACTTAAGGGTTCAAGGTCCCCTTCCAAAAACCGGCTTTTTTTTCTAATTTATGAACTCAGTGTTCATCAAATAATCTAAGAGATCATCAAGATCTTGCGTGTGTTATCGTCGAAGCAGAGCTTTCGAAAGGTAGTTTTCCTTATAACACTAATCTTGATTCAGTGTGGTAGATTGAAGTAATTTTAGTGCAAGAGTTACTAACGTCTTTTAAACGACTGTTTTACTAAATGTAAGTTGCATCATGTAACCGACTTTTTTAGTCCAAATTTTGTTGTGAACTTTAATTTTAGTTCTTTGCCAATTTCATTGTAAATCCTGTGCTTTTAATTCAAAGCTTCCGTTTTTTTTTTTGTAACCAACTAGTTACTCGAGTGTTGTAAAAACTAACTTGTCATGTTTAATTAAAACAGAAAAGAAAGTTGTTTTAACCCTTTTAGGTCCACGCCATTTTTTCAATTCGCGAGCGAGAAAGGCCATGGCCACAATATGGATGCCACGAACAAGTTGCATGCCTCACGAAAATAAATCGTACTAAAAAACTATGCGGTCTTGGCGTATAAAAATTCGCAGACGTAATAATTATATTGTAAATTATTGAACAGAAATATAATTGGGACCATCGTCCTACATTTTCTTTATTTAAAAAATTCCTGAAGTTCGACTATGTAAACAGCGCTAACGAAAGTTTCAACTTACAGTACTCGGAATGATAACATCCACTCGATATTCTTCCGTCACAATGCCTGTAATTACTTCCGAAATCATTATTTTATGTTTTATTACCGTAAAAATAGTTTAAAGTTGCTTTATTCCCCCAATATTTACGATCGCTGAAAGCTCACTACCATTTCGTCCTCAGCGGCCATGTCTTTAGTTTTCGACCGGCCCAAATGGCCTGCCCATGCATTGGCATGCGCTGTATCTAACACTAAATTCCTACACTCTTTAGGAAGCACTAGCTGTCTCTTGATTGACGGCTTACCTAAAGGACGAAAGGGCTCTCTGAAAAGCAAACCTTTGTCGACGAAAAATCGTTTGTTTTCGTCCTGCTGTTCCACGGGAATTTCAGCAGTTTGCCAACATTGCTTTAAAGTCGGACACTCAAATTGCATCTTAGCAAAAGCGGGTTTGTCAATGTTTAACAGTTTTGCAAACTGGTCGGTTTAGGGGCCTAAAATTACATCGTCTAAACGGTCTACTTTAGGATCGACAAAACCCTCGGGTGGTGCTACTCGTGGAGGGACCTCACGCTGTTCAGCTTCGCTATCTGAACGATCATCATCACTTGATGCTGACTCACGATAATTGGGTCGTAAAATCGGGAGCTGTTGCTCGGCACGCGTTTGGGCACGAGTCACTGCGTTTGCAAAAGGCGGTAAAGTTTTTAAACCCCTTTCTTCCAGAATCGTCTGGGAAGGAATGCCTAAAAGCATCTGAAAATGATCACCAATATGATCCGTGACCAAAGCCTCTGTGGTTAAAGGGCCATAGGGCGTCTGCACATCGATTTTTGCGATGGCGTGGGCTGTAGTTTGCTCTGTGAGCGCGTTACTACAGTGGGTGTACTCACCCGTGAATTGGTGTGGCTTAACCAAATCCCTAGAGATAACATCGTGGGTAGAACCCGTGTCCCTAAGCACTAAACATTTAGCACCGTTAACACTCCATTCGTGAATATGTTTTGACAAAACAAGTTCAGGTGGTTGACTAATAATGAAATTATTGCTAGCGGGAGAAAACACCTGAATCACTGGCTTCTTTGGCCAAACGTGCAAAGCAATTTTAGCTCACGTATCCGGGTTTTAAACAGAAAAAGCATGTGCCATCGTTGGCTTTAGGCCTACGTGGTTGATCGAATGATCTGTTAGCATTGTGGCTGGCAGAATCCCCACCAGTGGAGTCCCTTTGACCTTCTGCAGAACCGGCCGGTTTAGCTGCAAGGCGACGGTTTCAATTACCGTTATGTGGATTCGACAAAGCCTTAGGAGCTTGGCTGGCTGGCTGTGCGCTAGTTTGCACTTTACCAGTTTTGACGGCAACATCAATGTTGATTTGCTTATTACGAGTTGTGTAGTCGTCACACAATTTGGCTGCTTCCTGTAGCGTTCCAGATCTAATCTGGTCCGGCAACCATTTCCGGAGGCTCACTGGGCACGACTTGTAAAATTGCTCTAATAAAATTAAATTAGACAACTTTTGGAAATCGCTGTTAATTCCGGCGAGTGACAACCATCGGGAAAACAATGTCTCGAGCTCAAAAGCGTGCTCGTGAAATAATTGGACTTGTTCTTTTTTCAAGACTGCGAAATGCCGATTGGACGGACTCGGGTCTGTACGAACCTTTTAAGTAATTTTAATTTAACCTGATCGTAATCGTGCATAGTAGCTGTACTCATTTGATCGCACACCTTTGCTAGAATTTCGCCTAACACAGGTTGTAAACCTACGACCCACTCACTTTTTGGAATACGTTGAGTTTCCATTGTACCTTCAAAGATTTTTAAAAATGAATTGATTTCCGATTTCGGACCCCAATTATTTAGCAATCTAACGGCATCGGAAATTTTTCCGGGCCTTGGACCTGAATTTACATTTGGCAAAACCTGTACTGGATTGGTACCGTCTGCGTTTCGTAATCGGGCTAATTCTATCTGTCTATTAGCAAGTTCTAACTCGTGCTCGAGTTTCTTAACGGCCAGCGCCGTAGCGGCATCGCTAGTCTGGGCGGTGGTGTCACGTAACACAAGTTCGTGGGCACGAATTTTGTCGGCCTCACGTGAGGCATAAGCTCTAGCTTTTTCCCCCTCTTCTAACTTTAAAGCTTCTAGTTTTAACTGTTCGGCTTTAAGAAACTGTTCGTTCTCCTTGAGAGCGATTTTTTTTTTGGCCAAAATGGCAGAATCACGTTTTTCTACGGCACTGAGCAGTTCGTTTGACAGCTCATCCAACGTGAGTTTATCATCGTTAAATGCTATTTTTAAAACATCTACGCTCTCGTGTCTGGTTTCACACACCGTTAAACCCAAATTCAAACAAGCTTTCTTTAAGTCTTTGTAGTGAATATGATCGATTAACGCTTCTAAAACGTTAGAAAGTTAGGTAAGTTCCATGTTGAAAGTTAGGTTAGTTTAAAGAAAAAAACGTTCCGGTTTTAAATCTTTACAGTTAAAATTGCAGCCGCAAAATGGCCGCCATTATTAAAACTTGTAATTTGTATTTTCGATTTTTATTGCTTCTATTTAGGGCAAAAAGCCCAAAGACATTAGCTTAGTGTTAAATAGGAGGAGCTTCCTCTGCGAAGGTACTTAACCTCATACTTAATTGTACAGATAACTTTGTAAGTGTGATATTTTTTTATTATGTTGAACAGTTGCAACCTTTATGGAAAATTTCCACAGCGATCGTCACCTGTCCTTTAACTTTGAAGCTATTTATTCTACTTAAACTTAAATGCGTTATAGCATTCTCTAAGCTAATCTATTTATTCTTTTTATGCTTTATTAATAATAATCTTTTGTCCCCAAAACGCTACCATTAGTCCAACCTATACAGACATCGGCAATCACCGGACACAAATTTTTGTGTATATATGTTTTGCTTTAATTCTCTACAAAACCCGACTGACCCATCCGAATGTTACTACTAGCTTGCTCTACTATTAAAAACCAAAAGATATTTATAAAAGATCTGTTTCCATACAATCCGAAAGTCAAACTGTGCTTAAAAACTTCGAATCCCCCTTTTTTGCCCCCCTCCCCTGTCAAACTAGTTGTGGTGTATAACACTGCAGTTTTCAGTTAAAGCTTGTAAAATTTAATAGTAATACTGTATGTATTACCCAAACCAAAGTACTAAGCTTTAACCAGAGCCAATTCACGATGTGCATTTGTAAATAATCAATCCATAATCAATTTCCCAATGCAAAGGCCTTTCCTAAAGTTCAAGAGTTGAAAACTCAATTGGGCCCGTCTTTAGTCACTCCCTACTCCTTCAAACGGATCTGCACCAAGTCCCTTTGTTAAACCGACTTCTCCTCCCACTTTCCATCGTTCTCTTGGCCCTCAGCCAATCAGACCCCCGCAGCTCTCCTCGGCGTACGCGCCTTGGTCCAGAAAATCCGCTGCTCCAGCATAAAAAGCCCCAGTTGCCCTCCCTCTACAGCCCAGTCAGCACAGCTCACAGATCTCTCAAGCTAGAAGGGTCACGCCGGTCGGGAGTGGAGATGTCACGTCCGGGGTTGCCATGCCGGGCAAAATGGTAGTGGTTGTAAGTAACTAGTTTAACTTTAGAAGTTTATCTTTAGGACCCCCCAATTCTAAATTTATAGTCTAAATTAAATTAACCTCTAGCTTTGAGTCTTTATGGTTGGTAAGCCTTATCGGCATTGGTGGTCTTTACCATCATAATGTTTGAGTAGGCATCTCTTTCTAAAAAGCCAGTTTCTTACTTTGTTAATTTTTTAAATATAAACAAAGGGACGGTTTGACCCTCGTGAGGAAAAATAACTGTGGGACGACTTGAAAACTACAGTAGTTTTAACCCAAGATAAAAATGCTTTTTATTGTCGAAATTAAGTGTTTAAGAATCAACTTCGTTGTTCTTGTATTAATGTGAATTTTTACTGTAAATTCAAGCCAAGTGTTTTTGCCAAACGTGACAAAAGCTGAACTAGTGAACTAAATGTAAAAGTGTTATTTTTATTATTCTGATGTTTTAAAATAAAAACCAAGAGTTTTTAAACCTCAGGTTCGTTCCCTAGTAAGATTAATTGTTTCTATAGTAAATTATTATGTACCCCATTTTAGCTTTATACTTCGTTTAAGCAATTAAATTAATCCACCGTTGGTGGCAGTGTATTAACGGAAGCATTAAGGTTAGGCCTAGAATAGAACACCGACGCTCCATCCCCCACGCCGGGACTGTAGCCCATGCTGTGTTTATTATCGTAAAAAGTCGATATAACCACGTAACCTGATGCAAGAAGTACTCGTCAACCAAGGATGTCGGGGGCGCTACAAGCACCTCAGCCGTCGTAGCGCTACAACTTGGTGGCAGTGGTGGGATCAACACGTGCTATTCCCGACAAGCGTTTCCCCCCTGCCATACTACCATGCCAATTTTCTAGAAGGATGCAAGTCCCATCCAACTAGACGTCTGTGGTCCCGTCACAAAGGCCACGAAGCAGATGCCAGTGATCCCGTAATCTAAGATCACGAAGCAGAAATCGCCCTGCCGTCAAAAACGGGGCAAAACACCACCTAGCAGCCACAACAACTGCCGGCGCCAGGAAGCAACAGCTGCTGCTTCCAGTGAGGCCCTCCTGCCGTGAGACGTCTCCCCAAAACCCGATGCCGTAGGAGGAACCGTCTGAGACCAGAATCAGGTGCTCCGTGCAGCCAAGTAGTGGATTTTGAGTTTGCCAACCAAGGTCCCAGTGGATTAGACCGCCAGAGACGATCTACATCAACTACAAATCAGTGCCGGACTTCCCGTACTACGGTGGAACAGGAAGGACAGACTGACAACACAGCGATTGTGTGTAAAAGGGTGAGTGTGCATAGGATATGCTTTAAGGCCGCCAAGCCGAGTATTGTAGTTAAGAGCCTTCGTGTATTTTAGCTATTCACATACCAGAGTGCTAGGGGTCCTTGAAAGTGTATTTTTTTTATGTATAAACTTGCTGGATTTGGTAGAGAAGTTTTTTAAGTAATTCGCTCTGTCCAAAATTAACGTTCAAATTAATATGCGGGTGCATTTAATTTTGGTTTAAATATATAAGCTTTAGTTTGAACCCAATTTAACGTTAAAAACAAAAATGTCTGAAATGGAAGAACTAAACGAGATCATCCATGACTTGCCCAACAAAGATCTCAAAAAGGCTTGTTTAAACTTAGGATTTACTGTAAGTGAATCTCGAGCCGAATCAGTACAAATCTTACGAGCAGCCCTCGAAGACGGTAAACTAGATTTAACCGATCGTTCCGTAGGGACGACAGGTCCAAAGAGGCGACACCACATTGAAGGGCGACATCCGGTGGTGTTGTCCGGGATGGGCCGACAGCAGCGAGGTCGAGGGTGGAGGCCTAGCGGTTGACGAGGGAGAAGTGAGTAAGAGCACGAGGGTGGCCTGCAGACGAAGCGGTAGCTTCAGAAGCAGAACCATCTTTCCGGCGTTGAATCCAAATTCCGTACGACAGGCGGGGAACCACGGAGTAAGGTGGCGTATACACACTTCTGGAGGAAAATGAATGCTGAAAGCGTCGACGCTCTCGCTTTTATAAGGGAGGACTGCGACGCGCATGCGCAGTGGGATATGCAAGCAGGCGACCGCGCACCTCCTGGAAGAAACCTCCAGGAGAACATCACATACAAGGAATGTAATGCAAAATTATCAGGTTAATATGTTTTGGCAATAAAGAAATTATACATATATATATATATATATATAAAAATTTTCAACGTCAACGTTAACGAACGCCTCCGGTACCCACTCTACGCCAGGCCCAACTCAATTCCAACCAAATGTCGCATGATAATTTTGACATAACGTAACCCCCCCCCTGGCATCTTCCTTGGAAATCAAACTACACCAGCGGGACCTGCAAGATTTCATTGCGTGCCTCTGTTAACGATTAACACCACCAAAAACCATATGCCCATTGCATTACATGGGAATTCATCACGGGCCTTCCGCCGCTTATGCCTCCGTGACATTTCACACCACCAATTGCGCATTGCAATATTCAAGTCCGTAGACTTTTCACTAGACGTTTTCATTTAACCAGCCCCAAACGCTCGGCTTTCATTCACCTCGAGTAATCGGAATACACATTCTCGCCTCGATTACTCCGCATTTTCTTGAACAACAAGCCTATTCAGCGCCTCGAGCAGGATTACCCTCCTGCGGCGCAGGCCACACTCTGGTATTATAATTACCATTATTATTACTAACCATAATATCATTATTATTATTTTATCATTATTATTATTATAATCACTTTGCCCCTTCGAATCATGTAAACATGGTCTTGTATTAGACATTATTGGTGAGGCTACCTTGACACCGGCGACCAAAAACCTGAGGGCAGAAATCTTTGTTTTTCAACAAACACTTCTTTTTTTATTTGGCACTACCGCACCAAAAAGACCTCGCTACTTAAATAGGCATATCTCCATGGAAAACACATCAAATCGACCAATTCTTGCAGCCCTTAATAGAAGAACACATCCTCTAACTTTCCATGGAAAAAAATCCTTAAATTTCATCTTCATTAAAAATTGGCATCACTTAGAAAAATTGCTCCAAATAAGCCGTAGTGAACTTCATTTCCGGTCGCCGTTTTCCAAACATTGTATATTTTGTATTTTATTCTTTCAGGAATAAAGCCAAAAACACTAGCTTAGTTGTGTTTTAGGAGGGGCTTCCATTTATGGTACTTAACCTCACATATATGTAAGGATACACACGATATTTTTTATTTGTAAAACGAGTGACGACTTTGGTTATTTATGAAAAATGTCCGACTGTTAAAATTTCACTTGTCTGCTTCTGCAAACAACTAAAATTAATTTAAATGCGTTACAGCATCTTTAAATACTAAGCTGGTATATTTAATCTTTTATTTTGTGCTCCAATGCACCTTAGTAAACTTAAATTCTTGCCATGAACCCTACCGGAGCTCTTCGTTTATGTTTGTGTATTTTAACTAACCCAGTGTTTATTTTCATGTTTATTTTTAATAGCATCTCCAACCAAACTCCGACCGTAGCTACCTTCCCGAATGAAAACAAACTAGCTTTCCTTCAATTAAATTCATGTCTAGTAAATATCAGTTTATTTCCAAAGCCAAAGTAGATTCTGAGCTAACACTTCGTCCCCCCCCCCTACTTCAATAGTTGCGATACATAATATCGTAGTTTTAATTTATAGGCCTATTCACGTTGCGAGTTCAAAACTCAGTTCCTTTGCTTCCCAGTTCACAAAAGTCGGTAATTCCCTTTGCTCTCCATACTGCCAATATTTCCCTTCCAACCAGATCACAGTATTCAGTTCCCCCTCCACTCAAAACACAAAGCTACCCTGCCCGTCCACGCCGTCATGCCCACTTCCGGTATTGACAGCCTGGCCGGTCTGAGTCAGTTTCCCTCCTCCTCCCAAGGCCCCTCTACCCCGCTCCACCCACCCGTCGCTCTCCTACAGGTACGCGGTTTCCCTCTACCTGGCTGTCCAACAGCAGGTATAAAACCCAGCTACATTAGACATTCATTAGCACAGCTCAGGAATCTTAAAAGCTCGAGGTAGCTACGCCGGTCGGGATTGGAGATGTCACGGTCCGATTGTTGCCAATGCCGGGCAAGGTAGTGGTTCGTATGTAACTTAGTTTAACTTAAAAGTTTATTCTTTGGACTCTTCAATTCAAAATTTATAGTTTAACTTAAATTAAACCTTTAGCTTTGAAAGTAAATTATGGTTCGTTAAGCCATCGGCATTTAGGACGTTAACGGGCATAACGTAAGGGTTCACGGTCCCTTCCTAAAAACCAGCTTTTATTTCATCGTTTTCATTAACCTAATGTAAACAAAGGCCATTGGGTCAATTAGATTTGCAGAAGAGTAGTACTTCATGGAGCGTACATCCCTTTTCTTATGTGAATTCCGATGGGGAAGGTTTGATCTTTTGGGTGTTCCCTTTTGAAACAAAACTGTAAAACAGGTCTACTTTTATAAGTCAGCCGAGGCTGTTTGTAATTTAGAGGGCTCTTTGCTAAATCCCCTTGCCTAAACCACTGTTTCTATTTTAAATTTGTTTGTGAACTAAGTGTAAGAATTTAATGTAAAATTCAAAGGTCGCTTTTAAACTAAAGCTAAGTTGTGTACAAAATAACTAAACTAAATAACTGGTGTAACCTTTATTATGTTTGACTAAAAATAAAACCAGGAGTTTTAAACGCCAAACGCAGTTATTAGATCGTTATTTGCTGGAAGTTAACTTTTAAGACAATTCTCTTCAAATTAAATTAGCTACCTTTTTCCCACCTTGGTGGCAGCGTTACCCACTTGTTATTACTAGTTAGCCTAATCACTAGGACATCGATGCTCCATTCCCCACGCCGAGACCGTAGCGGTTGTGCTGTTTTAAACTAAAAAGTACTCAAAGTCAACCTAGAGTGATAATATGCAAGATCCATTTACAACAGGCGCCGGCGATGCTACAAGCACCTACTCCGTCGTAGCATCCGCCGTTACAATCAAAACCACTATCGTAATACTCCTCGCCCATCTCGTGGGCGGAATTTCCAGGATAATCATACGCCTCGTCACTTTGACGGTATTCACGGCTCGCAATTTCGTACCAATTCGCTTCGTCCCTTTGACGGTATTTCACTCAGGGTTGGAAAAAATCATGATTTATATTAAAAAAATCAAAAAATTCAGATTTTTTCGTTTTAAATCGGATTTTTTTGATTTATATTGACTTTTTTGGTTTTTTTTCAAACTTTGTTTATTAAAAAAGATTTACAAAAACGTAACTAAATCAAGCATATCTAGCAAAACAATTCAAAATTAAAAGACTTATTTAAGGATTATTTGTTTAAGAGTTTCACAAGAAACACAAGTTTAGCTGCCTTTTTAACTCATAAAAGGTTACGCAGTTTAGAGTGCACACGATTAAATGACGAAAAAACACGTTCAATTCCTGCAGAAGATGCGGCCGCAGTCATAAGTTGATTAATGCATTCCATATCACGAACACTGCATACGTCTTTCTTCAGTGCTTTGAAAGAATTCCACCACTCAACTGCAGTGACGGCTGACACTGCCGATTTATTGAACATGGCCTCCTTAAATGGTTCTGCACGAACTTGAAATTTCATTACTAAAGATAGCAATGTGTGTCCCTGCATAGTTTTCCTCAGCAGACTCAAGTGCAGCTTCACTTTCATGTGACAAGGTCCCGACTGGCAATCGTGGATCCAACAGGCTAGCCAAAAAATGAGCAGGTGTGAGTGCCATGTTGTAACGACGGAATTCTCGTTTGCCTTTGTCATTCAAGATTTTAATCAATTTTTTCTTCTAGATCCTTCCATATGACAACTGCATCCGATATGGTACAGCTATTTTTCTGCATACTGTCCAGAGCAATAGCAATGGGTTTTAATATATTCAGCAGGTCTCCTGCATTCCTTTTAATTCCTAAATTAAGAACCTTGTTTCTAATGTCCATATCTACAACGTCTCTATGTTCTTCACATATTTTCATCAGCACTGGCCAGTTCTTATGTAGCTTTCTAAGCAATCTGCGAGGGTGTTCCAACGTACTTCTTGTGGCATCACCAGCCCAGGTCCCTTGCCTTCAGCAGCCAAGTATGCTCTAGGTAAATGGTGGTTACGAAAAAACCACAGCTTCTTTCACACTATGTATTTCTAAATCTTTTGCAAGCATATTCAAAATATGTGCTGAGCACCCATACGTTAAGACATCAGCTTCATCATTCTTTTCCAATTCATTCCTCATCATTGTCACGTTGGAAGCATTGTCGCTTACAAAGCTATACACTTTGCACTTAAATTGCTTTTCTGTCTTCTTAATAGTTGCCAGTGTAATATCCGTAGAGTATTCTCCTGTATGAGAGTTCCCCGAAGTATCAATGGTTTCAGTCAAATAAACGTTGCCAGATTGAGTTGTTACACATGCACAAACAATAGGTTCGTTATGAACATTTGACCACCCATCGATGCACAGACACAATTCGATTTTCAAGAATGCTAGAACAATTATCAATTCTTACTGGTAAACAGCTTCAAGAAGGGGTCCAGCAATGTCCTTTCGTGTCGGAGGAATGTAACCTGGACGAAGCATGTTGTAGGCTTTAATCACTGATTATCTATGGCTCGGAAAGGTGTATTTGTTGCAGCTATTTGTTTGTCTATTAGGCCATTTAAAAAAAAAAAGTTGTTTCTCAGGCATCGCCGCACCGCCTAAATGCCGCTGCACGGACCATTTTTTTTTTTATTTTCCTTGCTATTTACCCCAGCGCTTGCAACAAAGTACGATTACGAGACACTAGACAACAAAAAAAAAAAACAATCACGAGCACCACACCGACAATAGGGATCAGAGTATATCATTATTACTCTTAACAACAGCAATTATTGTTCTTGGTGTAGCTAAAAAAAAATTTAAAAAAAAATGTAAAAAAAAAAACCGCCCGCCCGCATGGAAAATTTTTTTTTTCGCCCGAGAAACAACTTTCTTTTTTTTTATGGCCTTACAGTTTTTTCTTGCTTAGATGTTTTGATCACAAATGAGTGCATTGGCTGAGTTTTTGTAAGGAGTTTATGAGAGGAGGAATTGGGTGAGCCATCATTCGTCTGCCTCTTAGGGGTGTATGGTGTGTCTTCAGAAAGTTGTACCCGAGATGTGGAGGGCTGGGATTTGGTTACAGGGCCAACTACTGCATTGGAACTTTCTAATTCTAAGGAGGCATCTCCAGAAACAACTTCAGTTTCATCTGCATTAGATGCTGAAAAACACTTTTCTTTATGGGCTTTGAGCCTAGCAACAAGCCCTTGCAATGTTTTTCCACAAGCTTTACATTTGGCTTTAACTGACTCCTTTGTCAGTTGTGGTCTTTTCCTCTTCAAAATATGCCCAAATGTGGTCTTTTTTTACGTCCTGACATTGACAGCTTCAGAATACAACATAGTTTTACTTTCCTTTCCTACTCTTTGATATGAACTACAGCTTAACTTTTACACCCAGTCAGTTGTTCATACCACGTCAGCTCAGCAGCCAGCTCCTGAATGAGCCACTACAGTTAAGGGGTTCCCCACTGCAGCAAGGCAAGTCAAGACTTGAGAATTCCCCATTCCCAATGGACCTCTCTCTACCTGGCTGATGCAATGAGTTTTAATCTTATTGGAGAGACAGAATGTAAACGAGCAGGGATAGTGAAGGGATGACAAACAAATTGTATACATTAAGAACTGATTATTAAAACATATCATATTAAAAACATTATTTAATGATTTAAATAATTTTTCATAAGAATTTTTTACATGATTTAAATCGACAGTGATTTAAATCAATGATTTAAATCAACTAAACCTGATTTCACTACGCATTTTCGGACTCGTGCCCGAACGTTAATCTAAGATTCTTTGAAAAACAGTACTCACCATCACTTGGCGAAATGCCTCCCTGCATTTCACTACTTCTAATCGCCGGCAAAACTGATATGGACTCTGCCATGCTGCCCCATGGAATGGCCGTCGTAGTAGACACGCCAGTCCTTGCACAAGGCGTAACGCTGCCATATTGATTTCCGTCCGGCTGTTTCCACGCTCTTTCCACGCCAAGAAACTCCGCCATCCCTGGCATCCGCCGGATAATCCACTCGCCAAAGACACAACATCGGTTTGTTGTCCTTTGGCATTAGTTAGATCATACTGTTATAGGCTTAAATCAACTCTGCAGTCACGTAACAATCCATGTTTTCGCCCCATGAAAACAACACACGACTTGCCGTCGTAACAATGGGTAGAAGGCATGAGGGAGGCAGTAGGATGGAGGACCGGATGTGATGCGGAGAGCGGCCCAGAAGCACAATATTTTCAGCAGGTCCGCGACAAGCTTTTTGCGAACTAAAAATGGTCTGCGGGAAGAGGGAGGTGCCTGCGGGTGGCAGGAAGAGTGAAGATGGAATTTTGCATTGTGCAAAAATGTGAGTTAGGCCCATTTGGGTTCATGAACAAGTTTCTCGCGAGAATTTTTTTCTAGACCTTTGTAGGTTATTTTTGCTGAACAACTTGAGAACGACCAAACCTATCGTCATGATAATAGCCCCATTCAAAAGCTCTCGAAAAAACGGTTTAAATGGTGTATTTGTCAAAATCGATCAATTTTTGGCGAAATTATCGCAAAAAGACCAAGAAGGTACAGGATAAATCGTACTGCAACACTGCCAGCCGTACTGCGACATAGCGTCGCGCGTCACTCTGATTCTGCTACAGGGGGGAGCGGGAATGACGTCAAAAATTGTGTGCAAATGGTGAAATAAAGGGTGCCGATTGGTCAAACAGGTAAGAGGGACTTCCCAGCACTTAACACAGTGAGGAGTGATTATATGAATGAAATGTATTAACAATAGCAGATAAGTTACAGGAATATATTCTTTTTTGCATTACCTTAAAAACTTTGACTTGGCAAGAAGCACAGTGAAGGCGTTGTGGAGGCCCATCACTGCGTGCAAATGTTTCTATTTGAATTCGGAATGGTACTCCTTTCTCTCCACCATGTTTCTTAGGCGTAAATTCCGTGCTGATGCAGTTGACCTGTAAGTGTAAAGCACCTGATATAGGCAATATACAAACCCGTATAACTGAAGAAAAGTTTTTACGCAAATTAAGTCCATGCTTGACAAAAGCAAAACATGTATGGATACATTCAATACTATACAGTCTGACACAAGATGAAAACCAGTTTGTGCAATAATCTCGGTAAAATAAATCTAATGTACATCATCGTGAAAAGAGGGCCAACGCTATGCCAGAAAAGAAACAACCAAAAACAATTGGTCTAGCAAATTTTCGGTAGTTTTATATGCTTACATAAACATCTCACTACCTTCATCAGGCAAAAAGTGTACGAGCACGTACAAAAAACGACTACATGCTAGAGTTTATGTTTGAATTTCGGCGCTGTTGGCCGTTTGGACCACCATCTAAGCAAGATCCAAACAGCCAACAGAGCCGAAATTCAAACATAAACTCTAGCATGTAGTCGTTATTTTTGTACGTGCTCGTACACTTTTTGTCTGATAAAGATAGTGGGATGTTTATGTAAGCATATAATACTACCGAAAATTCGCTAGACCAATCGTTTTTGGTCATTTCTTTTCTGGCATAGCGTTAGTCCTCTTTTCACAATTTCTTTAGCAAGAGTCTTCAGCAGGAGCAAAAGAGTGTAACGGAAAGCTGATCACGGATCCCCTGTCGATGGCTACAGCTTTCAACAAGTACTTCAGCTCAATTAGTGCAGAATTAGATGAAGCTATTCCCCAGGTAAATGCCGCCACCGCCACTTAAAAGCTCAATTTTCCTTAGACCATGTACTAATTCAGAAGTAATTTCTGAAATCTCCAAGATGTCTATTTCTAATGCTGCTGGACATGATGGATTATTATCTAAGATAGTTAAACTTGTTGAGCCTATAATAGCTCCTGCCTTAACCTCGATTTTCAATCATTCTCTTGCACGGTCAAGTGCCCGACCAACTAAAACTAGCAAAAGTTGTGCCTGTTTATAAATCTGGTGATACTCACGATATTGGCAACTACTGGCCAATCTATATACTGCCACGTTTCTCAAAAATTCTTGAAAAAATTGTTTTTAATCGCCTCTCTAATTTCTTCGAGAAAAATGAAGTTCTAAACAACCACTAATTAGGCTTCCATTCTGGAAAAAGTACTGAGGATGCAACCTTCAAATTCACTGCAGATGTTATCAAACTTTTGAGGAAAACATGTATACAATTGCAGTTTTTATAGACCTCAAAAATACTTTTAGATACTGTGAATCATCAACGTTTATTGAACAAATTAAGCCATTACGGTATCAGGGGTATTGCCGACCAATGGATCAATTGTTATTTAAAAGACATACCAATATGTGCAGTTGGCTGACTCTTCATCTTCGCTTAGGCCTGTTACCTATAGTGTCCCACAAGGCTCCATTTTGGGACCATTACTTTTCTTAATTCATATTAATGAACTTCCTAGAGTTTCTAAGTCGATTTTATTTGCTGATGATACCACTTTTTATCTCTCGGGAAATGATCTAGCCGAAATTGTAAATACTGTTAACACAGAAATATGCAAAGTATCCCATTGGCTAAGTTTAAATAGGCTATCACTTAATATTCCAAAAACATGTTTCTTAATTTTTAGAGCCAGGCAAAAGCCTATCAATTTAAAACCCAGTGTAAGTATTTATAACCAATCCATTAAACAAGTTAATACTAAAAATTTTTAGGCCTTAAAATTGATTCTCATTTAAGTTGGAATGACCACATTCAATTGATTGCAACCAAAATAGCAAAAGGAGTTGGCATTTTATACAAACTTAAAGATTACCTTACTTCATCTTGTCTTCGTCAACTTTATTACTCTCTTATTATTCCACATCTCAATTATTGCATTTTAGCTTGGATGAACACTTGTAAAACTAACAAAATCCGTCTTTTAAAGTTACAAAAGAAAGCTGTAAGATCAATACTGCACCGACCTTATAAGGAACATAGTTTGCCTTTGTTCAAGATGACAAAAATTCTCCCTGTTAATGAGCTTATTTATTACAGAGGTGTATTCACATTTTTAAGAACAGATCGTCTAATAATTTTTTCAGATACAGTTTTGCCATCCATGGCCATAACACTCGTAATGCATCAAACTGTCACACAAGTTTTAACTGGACTGAAATAAGTAACTTGTCATTAGCAGGTCAAACTTCAACGATTTGGAATTCAACCCCAATAAATATTAAAACTGCCACTAGTATGTTTCGTAAGAAATTTTTTACAGAAGTGTTGAAAAATTCTTCCCTTTTGTACTAACGGTCTTTCTTTCTTTCTTTCCTTCTTTTTTCTCCAGTTTAATTTCTTGGTTTATTTTTAGGATTTCCTGTGTTCTTAATTTATTTTTATTTGCTTTACTTAATTTTTTTGTCTTAAACTGTGTGTTTTTACTTGTTATTTTTAAAGCGGTGTGCATTTACATTTGTGATTTTTAGTATCCTTTTATTGTTTCTCCGGGCACCAAGACTTCAATGTCTTCTTTTTGTGTACATTCTTTACTTGAAAAATTGAAAATAAAAGCCCATTTCATTTCAAAAGCCTGTCAGCTTTCAAAATAATGTACTACAGTTTTAAACTAACAGAATCCGCAGTTAAACTATCAAACATTTGCTGGACATGGAAGCACATTTTTTTTTAAGAATGCTAAAATCAAATACTTCCAAACTTAACATGAAGCATGTTGAAAATTTATCTAGTGCAGACATTTTTTCCTGAAGTATTAAACTCCAAAATAAAGTTAACCGTCTACAATCCTCTTCTAACACTCAAACCATTAAAAACACCACAACAACAAATTTTCTGTGTTTCCCTATTGACAGACTGTACTCTGATAACCAAGCAGTTCCATGTCACCAAGAGGCTATCAGATAAGTCAAATCAGGGAGGTTGGGTTACATACGTTCCCTTTATGCACACCTTAAGTGAATGAATAATTCCAGGTGCGAGATTTAAAGTTCGGTAAAACGTTCCGAAGTTTTGGGTGAGCTCTTACCCTAGACGACCTCCATATTTTGAATCTCAAATATAACCAATGAAGGCAGAAAGTTGCAGCAACCAAAGTTCTCATACAAACGTCTTCAAAAAATTACCGACCCTCCCAGGTTTTCCAGGCAAAAAACGTCCAAAATACCAGGTAAGGCTGGTTGATTTTGGTTTCCATTGCCCTTATCAAAACATACATAACCTAATTTTTATGCATATCCTTCCTCTGACTTTTCCCTAGCGAAGAAAGTGTTGACTTCACTGCCGTGCTCGCAGCCCCCATACCATTGCGCATGCGCGTGGGCCTCTATATAAGGAGCCGCCTCAGCGATGGAAGTCATTCTTTCTGCCACTCAAGGTCTACCTAGGCGACCAAGAGGGTAGGCCGGGCAGGCTATTAGGTTATGTATGTTTTCATAATTTAGAAACCAAACTCAACCAGCCTTATCTGGTATTTTGGACTTTCTATATGCCACGAAAACATACATTACCTAATTTTTGTACAGACCTCATCCAAAGGAGGTGGATGCCGAGGATGCTGGAGCTCGTGCTGCGAGCAGGCTGCCCCGTAGTCTAAATAAATACCACGTGAACCAATCAGTGCAGGCGTGACGATTAAGAGTCAGAGGCCAGCGAGATCCCCGCAAGAGGGGACAGTGACCGTGTTCTGAGCCAGGAGATGAAGAAAAAGGGTATAGAGACACGACGTTCTTCTTATCACCTGTGAGTAGTCTTGATCCCAGTGGAACTTGAGAACTGGGGACTTGTGGAGGTTATGTGCAAGCCGTGGCTTTGTAAAGGCATGAGGCCTAAAATCCTGTAGATTGGTTAGGAGAACCGGCACCAAACATCAAAAACTCGGGGACTCTATTTTTCTGCTTAGCGCTCACGAGCGTTAGGCCGATTTGTTTCACCTCCAACTTCAAAAATTCGTATCTTCATGAAAAATGGACTTAAATGACTCTGGTTTTCAGCATTTAATAGACCTAAACTTTATCTGCCCTCCTGTGAAAACAGAACTTTAAATTTCAACGTACTTCAATCTCTACAGCAGTTTGAAAAAGTGCTCAAACTGAGCGCCGACGCAAGCAATTCAAGTTGCCATTTTTCCCCAAAACAACTTGTAAGTTGTAAATATTTATTTGTACTCCCGAATTATTTTCAGGCATAAAGCCGACTAGCTTAGTGTTGTTTTAGATTTACCAGTACTCCACGTTTTTATTTTTACTAAGGTGACGATTTTGGCAACTATGAAAACTTCGACTACTCTCATGATATTATTTGAGGCTGCAATAATAGACTTTAAATTTTATGTGTTATAACATTCGAACACAAGCTGGTTTATTGTAATCTTTTGCCTAGGTTTTTATAAAAGAAATTGTTAATGCAACTTTTTCTCATGAACTCTACCTTGTTCAAAATGGCAAACACAACTACTATTATTTTACCGTACATTTTTATTGTGTATCTTGTATTTTTTTCCAGGGTTCCGACCGTAGTGATCTCAATCCGAATGCAAAGTAATAGCCTTATTCCTTCAATTAAAAACAGTTTATTTAATTTTGAGCATCAAACTCCGTTCCCCCCCCTTCTTCAATAGTTGCGATACATAATATATTAGTTTTTATTTATAGGCCTATTCACGTTGTTACGAGTTTCAAAATCAGTTGCACTTTCAAAACAAGGCCTCTAATGCCCCAAAGTCGGCAATTCCCTTTGCTCTTCAAGCTCCTACAGTTCCCTTCCAACTAAAACGCTTCATTCAATTTCCCCTCCACTCAGAGAGCAAAGCTACCCTGCCCGTCCGCACTGCCATGCCCACTTCCGGTATTGACAGCCTGGACGGTCTGAGTCAGTCTGTTCTCCTCCCGGCATTTCTGGTCTAGGGCGCCTATACCTTAGGGTTTAAGGTCCCCTTCCTAAAAACCGGCTTTTTTTTTCCTATTTATGAACTCAGTGTTCATCAAATAATCTAAGAGATCACCGAGATCTAGCGTTTGTTATCGTCGAAGCAGAGCTTTCGAAAGGTAGTTTTCCTTATAATGCTAATCTAGATTCAGTGTGATATATTGAAGTGATTTTAGTGCACGAGTTGCTAACGTCTTTTAAATGACTGTTTTACTAAATGTAAGTTGCATCATGTAATTCAGAAAGCTGTGATAGCTTAACCGACTTTTCTAGTCCAAATTCTGTTGTGAACTTTAATCTTGTTCAACGTGCCGATTTGATTATAAATCAAGTGCTTGACGTAGTCTTGCAAGAGTTTTGTAGATTCCGAGATGGCCAGCCTGCTTGTGATCGTGGCAGCTGTGTAGATATGTATGTCTAAGAGACTTCGGAACATAGAAGCAAAAGCTGGCATTAATTCTGCCTCTGTCTGGGACATTCGGATTCTTGAAGTAGAGCAGATCTTCCTTGTCAAAGGCATATCTCTCCATGACTCTGAGCAGAAAGTTTCCTTTCTCGACGCCTGCAGCTTGATTCGGCTTGAATAGTGTCTTGCAGATTCTTGCAATTGCTGGGTCTTTCTTTTGTTCTTGCTTGAGTTGTCTTGTCACGAAGATCTATAACCGGATCGTCCCTCAGATAGAACATTGGAAGTTGCACCACAGATGTCGGCAGACCTGGAAGCGACTGCAAAAAGTGCATCTCCGTCGGCGGATTCCTGGAGAGGGCATCCGCAACAACGTTTTGCTTCCCAGATCTGTGACCAACGGCAAAGTCATACATCTGAAGTCTGATGGCCCAACGAGCAGTCTTCCCCGAGGTCTTGTTGTTAGACAGGACCTACTTGAGTGCCTCGTTGTCCGTGATGAGTAGAAAGTGAGCTGCTTCAACGTAGTGTCTCCACTTTTTAACAGCCTCGATCGCTGCGAGAGCCTCTTTCTCGAAAGCTGTCCAAGATTTTTCAGTCTTCCAGGGTTCTACTGAAGAACTCGATGACGATACGTTGGTCCCCGTGCTGTTGCGAAAGAATCGCCCCGAGATCTTGGTCCGAAGCATCTGACTCGATGATGAACTCCTTGGAGGAGAAGTCGGGTAGTCCAAGCGCCTTCGAGTTTAGCAGTTCTTCCTTCAGAGTCTTGAAAGCTGTCTCATGCTCTTCCGTCCACTGGAATGGTGTATCCTTCTTAGTAAGAATGAAAAGTGGGGTAGCAATTTCCGCAAAGGATCTTAGAATTTCTTGAAGAAATTAGCAAACCCCAGAAATTCTTGCACCTTCTTCCTGTTCGTTGGACGAGGGTAGTTCCGCAATGAAGCGCAGTGCTCTCTGGTCAGTTCAAGTCCCTTCGCTGATACTTTCAGGCCCAGAACCGACATTTCCGGCATGCAGAAATGACACTTGCTTCGCGTAGAAGTTGGTCTTCTGAATGATAATTGGCAGAGTGTGAGCCGAAGTGCTCGACCTGTTCGACTTGAGAGAAGCCGTCTCTTTCTTCGGGTTCGGACACTTGCTGGAAAAATGTCCAAGTTTGAAACTTGAAGGAACAAAGGCAAATTTGAAAACCAACGGATTTTTCGTTAACTGTAGGAGCTGTACAACTGAATTTATTTGACAGAAGGATACTGTGGATTGAATTGCCGTGGTCTAGGGATCATTGCTGGGATGCTAATAAATTGAAGTAAGCATAATAATAAAAATATCGTAACTACGAAAATCCTGAGTGCCGGTACGGAAGGTTTTCTTAAGTAAATATTGAAATTGCGTTATAAAAATAGGCTTAAACTGGTACTAGTTTATTTACACGTTTAAAATTATTAACCCCCCAGTGAATCTGAAGCAGTCAAGCTAAAGGTGGTTGCAGTTTTCATAAAAATTCGTCGTAACATGGCCTGTGCCACAACAAGTCAAAAATAAAAACAGCAAGCAACGAGATTGAATGTTTCAAAGCATATAAATAATATGGCAGTGTAATTGTCTAACCATATGTGCCCCCTAACACACACTAAATTGAATACCATGAAATACCATGTTTTTACATTTTTACAAACGAAGCTGCATTGCGACTTCCGGTTGGTGAAATGTGGTGGAAAATGTTCATATTTATTTTCTGAGATCGTTTTTGCAAATTGTGTTCCCGTGGAAACTTGCGGGGCACAACTGGCTATGTTATGTTGAAAACTGGGTTCAAAAATGCCAATTTTTGGTGGTGGTGGTGGGGGGGGGGGGAGTAGTTTGCCCCCTTGGTGGTGATTGCTGTTTTCAGCGTGAGAAAAAAAATAGAGCTTCGTAGCTCTCAGCGTTACATATTTTGCATAAAGAACATTTTGCCGCCCCCAGCCAGGCCGGCTAAAAATGGTTTCTTTTTTGCCTAAAACATACTTAACCTGATAATTTTAGCATTACATTGTCCTCAATGGAATGATCTCTGGAGGTTTTTCGGTTGTGTGTATCCGCCTGCTTGCATGTTCCCACTGTGCCTGCGCTACGCAGTCCTCCTGTATATAAAGCGGCATCATGGCCGATGTCTGCATTTATTTTCCTCTCAATCTGTCAGGTGGTGACTCGAGAGGGGAGGGAGGGGGGCCCTTGGTTAAGTATGTTTTAGGCAAAAAAGAAACCATTTTTAGCCGGCCTGACTGGGGGCCGGCAAAATGTTCTTTCTTATTTGCCAAACATATTAACTTGATAATTTTAGCGTTATCAGTTGACCTCGTCAAACGTGGTGGCGGGCACCGATCTGACGGGGTGCCCCGGGATGCAAGGCTTCCCCCCAAAAAATTCGTGAATTTCGCACTTTATTCAGAACATGTGATGACAGGAATTTGGTTCACTTTCATAGGGTTTGGTGGCCCTGAGAAGGACCGTTGTTGTAAGAGGGGTCTTGCTTCCTTCTATGGATGGCTTGCTTCTGCTTCGTTCTGATTGGCCACAGTTCTGGATGCGACAATTGGTCCCAGCCGGTGTAGTACTTTTTCTTCTCTTGACATGTTTCTCAGGTAGTGGGAGGTGAATGTTGTAGAGTTGCTCCAGGAAGCTGCCTGTAGGATCTCTTCTAGTTGGACAGCGTTATGGTGTGCCCATGACGTGGAAACTGCTCTGATCTCGTGCGCGGTCGCTCTTTCCCTGCTCAGGTTTGCTTTGTCGTAAGCTGCGTCAATGGTTTTCTTGATCCAGCGGGAGATCATTGCTGGTGAGGTTTCACCTGTTTGGACCCAGCCAGTGTAGTCCCTACTCTTCGCTTGACATGTTCCTCAGGTAGTGGGAGGTAGATGTCGTTGAGTGAAGCTAGGAAGTCGCCTGTAGGGATTCTTCTAATGGAGTGGCATTATGGTGTGCCCATGATGTTGAAATCATTGTGACGTCGTGTGCTGTTGCTGTTTCCCTTTAGGTTGGCTTTGTCGTTGGTGACATTGAGTGTTTTTTTTTCCGCGAGAGATCATTGTAGCTAAGGTTTCTCCTGTTTGTGAGGCTCTAGGCAGGAAAAGTAGGTTTCTGTTTATTGGCAAGTTCTCGTGTGGGTTCGGGTGAGGTTGAGACAGAGAGCTCGGACGGGGGCAGTTTTGAAGCGTTCAGGCTCGGAGCCCCGGATTTGGGATGAAGGGTTGCTGATGAGAAGTCTGGTCGGAAGGGGCTCTGAGGAGTAGAAGGCTTTGGCTTACTTGGCTTTTTTTTTTCAGTACCTGTAGAGGAAGATCGAATCGTGGGAACAGGTCTACGTAAAGGTTGTGCAGTGGATGTGTCTTGGTGAAGTGTGAAGTGTGTCTTAATGAAGTGGTGCAGTGGATGATACTTGAAAACCTCACACAAATCGTGGTTCTAGCCTCGAATGCGACGAGTGTTGACAGCAATGACCGTCTTGGTCTTCACTCGAAACGTGGGTATCTGTAGTGGAGATGTTGGGAGAGCAGAGGGCGTCACCCGTGTGACTATTTACTCAATGTGGGTTTAGCCAAGTTTGAGACGAGCACCGTTTGGATTTGCATTAGGTGTCTTTTTCTTTCCCCGGGACGTGGGGACAGCTGTGGTTGAGACAATTTCGGCGAGGTGAAAAACGTCATCTTTCTTGACTCTTCTTCAAAACGTGGATGATTTTTTTTTTTTTTTAGTCACGGATGAGACGAGCAGCAGTGTAGACTGTCGTTGTTGTCTTGATTTTTATTCGAGACTTGAGGCTAGCTATAAACAGGAAAAAGTTGTGAGGTAAGAACGGCTTGATTTTAATTCAAACGTGGGTGTTTGTCACGAATGAGACGAGCATGAGTGTGGACAGTAATTATTATTTTTTTTTACTCAAGACGTGAGGTCAATTTTGGTTGAGACGAGTAGCGAGAAGGGCAACGTCTTTGATTTTGTGTTTACTCAGAACGTGGGTTTTCGCCACGGCTGTGACGTGCATCTGTGGATGACAACTGTTGTCTTTCCTTTCACTTCAGACGTGGGGTCAGCCTTGATTAAGACGAGCGACTAGGGACATAAACGGTTTCCAACTTCACCTTTCACTCAAAACGTGGGTTTTTAGCCACGAATGAGACGAGCATCAATGTGGACGGCAACTGATGTCTTGAATTTCACTCAAGACGTGGTTGAGACGAACAGCAAGGGATGTGAACGGCTGCAGATTTCCCTCTTCAGTCAAAGCGTGGGTTTTTTAGTCATGAAAAAGCGAGCATCAGTGTAGGCAGCAACTGATGACTTGATCTTCACTCGAGACGTGGGGTTAGCCACGGTCGAGACAGGCCGGGAGAGATGCAAACGACTTCCGTTTTGGATCACTCACAACGTGGGTTCTGGCTACGAATGAGACGAGTAGTAGTAAGCAGCAACTGTTGTCTTGATTTTCGCTCGAGACGTGGGGCAAGACATGGTCGAGACAAGCAGCAAAAGATGTAAGCGGCTTCTGTCTTCGTTCACCCAAAACGTAAGTTCTAGCGACGGGAGGGACGAGCAGCAGTAGACAAGCAGCAAGAGATGCAAACTTCTTCCGTCTTGGTTCTTACTCCAAACGTGGGATTAGCCACGAGTGAGACGAGCAGCAGAAGAGGTGCCAACGGCTTCCGACTGGGTTTACTCAAAACGTGGATACTAGCCATGAGTGAGACGAGCAGCAGTAGACAGCAACAGGTGACTTAATTTTCAGTCGAGACGTGGGGTTAGACACGGTCGAGACAAACAGCAAGAGGTGCAAGCGGCTTTCATCTTGGTTTACCCTTTCGGTTGTTGGCTCTTCGCACGAATGAGGCCCTGAGTCTTGAATCAGTTGCTTGCTTTAAAACTTGATTGAGACGACAACATGTAATCAAAGGTTGGACGCAAATTCGATCGTGAAAATTCTTGGGGTAGCGTTCAGGCCGAATAGCAGCTAGCGGAATTCGAATTGTTTCCAGCGTTTCCATTTGAAGTGCTGTAGAAAACCCCCGGCTTGGGTGTAGCGTTGGATGATCGTCCCCTTGGCGACAAGGAGTGTGATTTTGGTTCGGTGGAGGCTGCGTTAACAGCCAAAACAAGACCGGGAACGGAAGGGCAGGATGTCAAAACGAGGCTTGAGCTTTCATGCCAAATCGCAGTGGAGCTGCCTTCGCAACAAAGAAGCGTTGTTGGGTAATATCATGTCGCGAAAGGATGCGGACGGACGCTAGAGTCCCGTGGCGATGGAATGTTCTCGTTGAAAGGCAGTGGTGAAGAAGGCCGTTGAAACGCAAGTGAAAACGG
>JAHWFP010243762.1:47089-75928 GCA_023313725.1 Lithobius niger
GTTTTTATACAACCTAGTAAGAATATTAAAAAAACAACGCGTTTCGCATATAAGCCTTGGGCTTATAAGCGAGTCATTTTAGCCATTAGTGTTGTTTACAAAAACGCATTATTTCGTTTATTAGCCCATGGGCTTCTTTGCGGGGATTTACGGTAGTACAGAGGTAGTTTGCTCAATATTGAGTTTGTGAGTGCTGTTTCCACAGCTTCCCTTATTTTCTCCTATACCTTAAGCTAGGGCCGTAGTAGGCCTCCTTACCTTGATGCTATGGCTCCATATTGAGTACTTTGTGTATTTCTTACTATTGTTAGTGTATTCCAGTGCTGCTATGTACTTTGATTTTATGGTCCAGTCCCTAAAGATCAGTGGTCAGGATAGCTCTGGCATTATCTGCCACTAGGGGTGGCTGTTAGCAGAAAAACCTCATGGGATATCAGGATATGCTACACGAAATACCTTACGCCACCTATGGTGGCTTCTGGCTCCAGCTTTGGCTGTAAAAGGCCATGCAGCCTCCTTGAGCTTCACTCTGGGAGCTGGTTCCCTAACCAGCAACAACTCCTCCTGAAGTATGCCACTCTACTACAGCCCACACTAGAGCATCCTTGAACCACTGAACAGCATCTCTAAAGGACAGACCGCGTGGGCCTGGAAATAAACCCCGAATTAACCATCCTTCTGGCTTACTTCCTTGAACTGGGCTTAGTGGGGTTGCATAAGTGGCGCATCGGCCAGGAACCGAACGCATGGCAGGCGAGCATTCTACCATTGAACCACCGATGCCACTGAACTACCATTGAACCACTGAACAATATCTCTAAAGGACAGACCGCGTGGCCCTGGAAATAAACCCTGAATTAATCATCCTTCTGGTTTACTTCCTTGAACTGGGTTTATTGGGGTTACAGTGCAAATACAATAATAGACAGTGTCACTGAATTTCTTTGCATCACGTAAAGCTCATTGATAATGTTGATGAAGGACCTTCGGTCTGCAGCCTTTCTTCATGCTTTTAAAGTTAAGGGCCAGTTAAAGTTATGGTAACTGAACCAACTTCATTTTGCAAATACTTGAAAATTTGTAGGGTGAACTGAAGAGTTGAAACATGCATGCAATTCGCAATGTGGTATTTGGCACAAGTTACGTGTTGAAAATTTTGCGTAGGGGCCCAGCCTAAGTTCATTACGCCACCGAGCAAAGGCACGCAACCTCCTTTTCATTGGTTTGTAACCAAACGGAAAGTGTGCGACACATGGTAATGAATGCTGAAATGTGAGCAGGTGAGCAGGAACGCCATCTGGTGCGGGCTACGGAAGCTTAAGGTTTGGGCACAGAAAATTAAATAAACGATTTAAACCTATAACTATAGTAATGGATGAAAGTGAAAACAATGAATTAAACATAATAAGAGAATAAAATAATGTGATGTGTGGTGTAACTATGTTTTGGTTAAATAAGAAACCAATATAGTGATCAAGCTATTTAAATCTTAATGACAGCTATACTTTTCAGAAAACTAGAATGCCTTCCAAACTTACCCGTACAAAAACACCAGTTTCTTTCGTTGGATCCCACACAAACTCGCAGGTATTTAGCTGAATTTGGTCTTGAACAATTTCACAGATGCCATAGGATAACGGTACATCTGAAAGTCAAATTTCCATTGTTAAATTTACAGTACAGTAGTGATAAGTCATTTTCTCACCAGATGAGAATTCACGGTTGCCGTTTCTACATAAATTTCATTTGAGGGCCAGAAGGCATTACTAACTATTTACCACTTCCATAGCCTTACATCTCGGGGTCCCTAAAATCTGCTAAAAATTGGCTAAGCCGTTTAATGAAAAACATGAGCCCTGCGAGGGAAGATACGAATACTTCAGAAAATATTTGAGGTAGGAATTTCATCATCGAACTCGTGAATTTCATGCACCAAAGCTACCTTGACACGAAATTTCAACCAAATCAGAACAAACTGCGAATGTTATCGTTTCCTAATTAGAAACCCATACACAGACAAACAGACGCACAAAATCCAAATTCAGTCGAGCTTTCTACATCATTCCCTTGGCCAATGAAAATAACTTGAATAACTTGGCCTGAAGAAGGTGGCAGAAAATTGGCCACCGAAAATTCGCCTGTAATTGATATTACAAACCTTTTGGTTTTGCATATCCTCATTGTGTGTCCTCCGTTCTTTAACTGCCGCTTTACTTATCCCAACCACTGTTACCCACTATGAGCCGTGAGCGCATGATTTTTTTTTTAGCATAAGCATTGTATTTATTTAAATCCTTGTTTTTTCTTTAACTGGTAAGCGAACAGCACGACAGTAGAGCCAGTTAAGGCTCTCAGACGCTTGAGCTACTCACAGCCAACAGAGCTATCTCAGTGGAGAACAGCGGCTCCATCTATCGGCCGAGTCGAAACAGAACAGCTCCATCTCTCAGCATCTATTTCGGTTGTTCCGCACAAAACAATGGCAGTACGCATTATGTGTTTTGGTGATGCACTAATTAAATTGTTGCATTGGACGTACGTAAAGTATTCTTACCGCAATTCTTGTGTTTACTTATTGTGTAAGTGATCCAAAATGCAAAAACCGGTAAACGGCGTTGACAGTGATAATATTCAGACATAATAAATTATATGAATACACAAATATCACCTCCAAGAATGTTTCAACAACAGTCCACTTAAATTTTCGAGGAAGATAACACCGTTCCTCTTCTTCAGAAGTCCACACCACAGCAGAGGTGTGGTGTGGACTTCTGAAGAAAAGGAACGGTGTTATCTTCCTCGAAAATTTAAGTGGACTGTTGTTGAAACATTCTTGGAGGTGATATTTGTGTATTCATATAATTTATTATGTGATCCAAAAGTTAAACGTGCATGTCAAAATGCATGTAATTGCCCTTTAACGATCGTAGCAAGTTTCAAAGTTATTAAAGTAACGGATTTTTTACTCAGTATTATATTTTCAAGCAAACATATTGTTAAAGATGGTTCTTGTCACTCTTGCCATTTTTTCAACCCTTAGGAATCATCTATTCACACATCTATTAACTTAGTTGTACCTGGATCAAAATTTTAAAAGATACAACACTTAACATCTACTACAATTTTTCACCATGAGTCAAGTTGAACATACCTATTTCCAAAATGCGCTCCCCTGGCCGCGTTTGTCTCCAACTGGCAATTTGTTCTTTTTCCATATACTGCAGCCGCCTTTCATGGAAACAAACTCTCACCATACTCTGAAAAATAATTACAAAGTTTAATACTGCTTCTTGCCCAGACCATAATTAAAACAAACCAGCATTTAACGGGAACCTTTAGTTTAGAAACAATCCTGCCTCTGTCTACAAACGTTTAGCAGTGTAGAATTCTAAATGATTACCAGGACCATTACTGGATTTTGTGCACTACTCTCGACTATATTGTTTGATGCTCTTTTGTTACTGGTAGTAGCATAAAAAAAGAAATTTAAAAATTAAAATTAATTATTGTAAAGTGATTACTTACCTTTAGTTATTGGCTTAAATAGTTTTATTTAATGCTCTAAGCCCAAAACTTAAGCTTCCATAGCTTCCCATCAGGTGAAGTCGCTGTCACATCCCAGGAGGCATTACCACGGCAGGGGTCGAAATATTCTGATGCACAGGGGCAAACTGCACTCCAAAATCGCACTTTTGCACTTCAGATGCGGCTCTGGGAGTGCAAAATTGCACGCCGAAGTTGAATTTTTCATAACTTTTGAATCGCACAAGCTACAGACCTGCGGTTTGCGGCATTTTAAACAGCTTGGAATTAGATTTCCAGTAACACCATTTCTTTAAAAGAAGTTACAATCATTTTTGTACTATATTTGGTCAAACTATGGATAAAAGTTTTTCAGTTGATTAGAGAAGTGCAGGAAAACTGTACATACTACTGAGATGCTATATGTTAGAATTTTCGATAGCTACATAATAGGAGACCACAGTGTTGGTTTACATTTTGATTTTGCACGACAAAGACTTTTTTTGCAACACAGTAACAGATTTTGAGTGCAAATTTGCACCCGGATCAAAATTTGGAAATTCGACCCCTGCTACCGGTCCCACACTTTCGATTAGCAAACTACCCGTGTGACAATGCTACTACTGTCCATTTCATGGTTGTCACAAATAACTCATTCCAATACCGATTAATGGGCTAACATCGGTTTATTACCATTCATAGAGTACCCTAAGGTGCGTGCTTTCAGTCCCATTACATCCTGCCGACTGCTCTAGAGGCAGAGAGTGACACTCGGCTAGCAGGATCAGAGCCCCAGAGGAGCGCATCCTTACACCTGGTTCGGCGAAAATGGGGACGGTGGGTGTGTCTACCTAAAAGTAAGTGTTTTAGGCTAAGAAAACAATTTAATCTTTAAAATTGTGTTTTCACTTCTATCCAAATATACTTTAAGTAATTACTGACTAATTTCTGTCCAACAGGTTGGTCAAGCCAAACCGGAGCTACCTGCAATCTAATAATAGTACGTACTACCCAGGTGCCCACCTGATGCAAAGCTTCTTTCTACTTCATCGGTAATTCGGCCACATTTGCCTACAAAACTGCCAGCGATAGCACATTCTTTCATGTTTGCCCTCCAGCAGCCTTACCAGCAAGTTGCAGTGGCTGAAGCAGTGGTTTTGTTGCGCCATGAACAAGCAGCCACAATTTCGTCTAAGGTCACCCCAGAGGCAAAAGCCCAGGATGGTGCCAAAGCTCTGAGATTGTGTGCTCGCACAGAGGGAGGAAGGTGATGCCTTGTACGCATCGGTGCGAAATGAAAGTGTTTTTAGCTTTGACTGAACCGTATTTTCTATAGGATTTAATAGTATTTCTAGTTGTGGTTATGACAAGTTCCTTGGCGGCGAGAGGAAAAGTTAAAGAGTTAAAAGTTAAAGAGGAGTTAAAAGTGAGATGATGCCGAGGACTGTGAAAGCAATGATTTGGAAAAGGGCATTGGCAGGCGAGCACAAATAAACACCCAGGAAGGAACTTTAGGACCCATTGAAGACGAATGCGGATGCTAGAGGCAAGGCATTAAGAATTTTAACACGTCCCAATACAAAGTCCTACACTTCAGAGATTGTGATTCATGGGAGAGAAGGCACGCCACCGACGGGGATGGAGGCTGGTAGAAAACTGGTACTATCAAGGCACTCACATCCTCACCGGCAACCAAAAAGTGTGCAGCAGGACTCTCCAAGATAAAGAGCAGCAGAGCAGTGCAAGTTTGCAGCAGGCAACTTTGTTCTTTGAACTAAGACATACCTTCAGTGAGCACTCTTCATTCTTAATGAACTAAGACGTATCGTCGGGGAGCAACTCTCCCAAGGGAACATCCTATATCGTACCCTTCAGACGCAAACCCTTGTGCATTGATGCATCCAGCATTCCAACGAAGAGCGAGCGCCGACACGCATAAGGTGCATGCATGATATGAAATAGCGTAACAGCATCTTTTGTAACACGGCAGCCGTCCTTGAGTCAATCGGCGTAAAACGTATTGTGCAGAGGAGGGAGCATGTGAGTGTAACCAGTTCACCAAGCTCGTCGTTTCCCACTCAGCTGACCTCCTCAGCTTCCCACCACACTCATACACACCTGGTGGCGCAATATTCAGTGCATTTAACAGTGACGTGGTCGTTCACTCTGTATTATTGCTTTATCTGCAGAAAATGAGTCTTCTACCAGAAAAACTTGTTCTCGCAGGAGAATCACAGTTCTCCAAATAGAATCCGACGACACTGTGTTACCACATGGGATGTCCCTTTTGCATTCGGCACCTTTAATATTACTTACCTGCATACAAGTTACCCTTAATTCTCATTTCTCATTCATACAAACCTCCTAACTGTATGGGAGGATTATAAAACGTAGCACAGCGCCAGCATCTTACCTTTTAAATTAAAGCTTGTCCTGCGCCTGCATGGTCTGCAGAATCCTCCAGACCAGTCCGTGCGCCACCTCCTTGTGATAATGCGTTGCTAAAACTGATGCTGAGGTCTTGATAGCCAAGGACATAATTTGGGCAAGCGACGCACACACCATGCAGCGGCCGAAGCCACTGCCGATCTCACGGAGCATGCACGGAACTGCTCCATGGGGATACCCACCAACTGAAGAACAGAGCACAGCAACCAAGCAATAGTCTGCGAACTGATAGGGCTGTGCGGACACACACGATAGAAAACAATTCCTCTAGACGTGAAATGTAGCATAATGGCTGCGATTACATTGTGTAGTTAAGTCCTGCAAAACAGGATGATTGGACAGGCTACCCGGACTCCAAAAATCAAATATCTCGGGGAATACCTCGGTCTTAAAATTTGCATTACTCCACCAATAATGGACCAAATCGGCTGATTTTTTCAACCCTTAATAGCCACACACTTCAGGTACAATCCTGGGGGAACAGAACTTTAAATTTCTTTCACATCACTTAACAACATCCATTTGAAAAATGCTCCAAACCTCTGCAGCGCTCGCAACTCACGGCCGCCATTATCGAAGAAACCCTGTACATATGTATTTATTTTTCGTTGTGTTCTTTCTAGGCAAAAAGCCTAAACACACTAGCTTAGTTGTGAAATAGAAGGAGCTGCCTTCGGGTACTTAACCTCACATACATGTAGGATACAGACCAACATTTTAGCGTAATATTTTTTATCTTGTTTGAGTGCACACAAATACTATGAAAAATGTGCGCTACTTCAAAACGCAATTATCGGCTGATAATTCCCATTTATTTAAATGCATTTTAGCATTTACTAAAGCTAGTTTATTTAACCCTTTTAATGTACTTTGCCCCCCTTAACTCTACCAATGCTTGGCAACGTTTATTTACCTTTAATTTTAACGGACCTTAAAATCGTTGTTTACATGTTGTTAGAATTGACATCGAAGCTCCGATTATGTCTACAATCCAAATCCGAATGCAAACTCCAGCTTTTCCGTAGTAACAATGATCTGTTATCACTCCTATTAAATTGCAATAATTAAAAAACTGTGCTTACACTTTGTCCCCCCCCCCACCTACAATAGTTGCGATGCATAACATTGTAGTTTTAGATTAAACCTTGTTTAATTTAGCTGCAGTGATTTATTCATTGCAAAGGCCACTTGCCACTCTACTAAGCTTTAATTTGAGCCATTCCATATGATAATCATATAAATATTGAACTAACAGTACATTTTTTTTATTAAGGGCCTTTCCCAATGTTCAGTTGAGTTAAATCCAATTTGGCCCATCTCTACATGTCCCTACTCCTTCAAACGGCTCTGCACCCAAACCCTTTGCCCAGCCGACTTCTCCTCCCACTTTCCATTGTTCTCCTGCCCCTCAGCCAATGAGGAGGGCACAGCTATCCTCGACGTCCGCGCTTTGGTCGCCAGAATCCCCCTCTCCAGCATAAAAAGCCCCAGCAGCTCTCAGTCCTTAGCACAGCTCACAGATCTCAAGCTTGGAGGTAGTCATGCCAGTCGGGAGTGGAGATGTCACGCTTCGATGTTACCATGCCGGGCATTGGTTGTGGTTAGTATGTCACTAGTTCAAATTAAAAAAAAATTATTTAGGAACCCCATTCTAAATTATAGTTTTAAACTTTAAACTTAGTCTTCTAGTTTGAGAATTTTATGGAGGGTTAAGCCATCGGCATATCTGGTCCCTGCCTTCCATAACGTCAGGGTGGTCCCCTTCCTATCAACCAGGGTTCAAGCAGATAGTGGTCTCTTGAGGAATCTGGATCTATCTGGACTTAACGGATGCAATTATAAGTTTGGTGAGGTTTTCAGCTTTGGACCTCACGGTTTCCTTTTTCTATTTTGATAACAAATGTTGTCAGTCAGTTAATTGTTAGTCTGATTCTTGATTAATACTTGTAATGCGAATTTAATGTTAATTTAAATTTGTCTTTCTTGTAAAGCCTGTTGCTTTTACTCAAAAGCGTTTGTAACTAGTGATCCAAATGTAAAGTGTTTATTTTTATATTTAACTGTCAAAAATACAACCAGGAGTTTTAAACGCCAGTTGTTTTCCTAGTGAAGTTAATTGCTAAGTGTTAAATAATATGTAAAATCATCTTATCCGAAAAACCCCTGCAGCTTTTAACGCGATCCACTGGTGGTGGCAGCTTAGTTACCAGTTTATTATTTCTGAATAAGCCTATTGTAGGTAGGACATAGACACTCCATTCCCCACGCCGGAAATGTGGCATAACTGAACTATTTGTAACCAAAAGTCAACCAGTTGACGCAGAATAATAATCACGAAAGCCGAAGTCTACCATTTTACACGGGGATGCTACAAGCACCTAGTCCGTCGTAGCAGCCTGCCATTACAATTGAGAGTCAATCGATTCAGATTCTATATAGCAGACGCCATATGGAAATTGTGGACTGGTTTTCGCTATTTTGAGAGGTGCGTAAAGTATGGCGTCTGCTACCTCTAGACGTGCTCCAATAGCACACACATGGTCATCTCGAAGAGGTCTCGTGTAGCGAATATAGGATTGCACACACACACTGCATCCAATTCCTTTTCCGGACGGTGAAGCAGCCGTAGTACTATGGACGGTACCCAGTTTCTGGCTGTATTATGCTCTCGTACCACGGAAAAGGCCTGACTGTCCTATATGTCACACCACTCTAGTGATAAGAGCGCCAGCTCACTAGCTCTACTACCCACCGCTACGCCTAACAACGTAACTGTGTTAAATGTCAGAAGCTTCAGCCTCAAATTACACAGGAGGTGTAATGTTCTCAAGTACCTCACCACCACGGCCAAGTCCCATATCACCACATATCGGGGCCAAGGCGGCTTCTTCCGTAAAAGGCCCTTCACATAACAAACCGCAGAACCAACGGTTGTTGCGACATGTCGCCTCCGCATATCCTGTACGCAACCTTGATATCACAGCTAGATGTCCTATCACACTACGGAACAGCAGCCCCTTCGAGAAGAACTCTGCCAGAAAATTCAAGCACTCCACTACCGGTGCCGACACCAGGTTGCGACCTCCAACCATACACCAATCACTCCACTTCCGCCACTTTGAGGTGTACATGTGGCGCATTGAAGCCGCTATGTCCGCTGAAACAATGTCTTTCGCAAAGACGAAAATTCAGATGAAGCACCACAACCATCCGTCACCACAGCCAAGGTTTTTATCAATGTGGCTCGGATTTCTGGGTCCATCGCCCGGGCACAATTGCTACTAAAACCACTTAAAGCAAAGTCACAGCACCACTCCGCGCATGCCACCAAAACTAGCAACAGAAGTAAACAAACCAAGGTCGCCTTCGTCCACTGCCCGGGCCTTCACCAATCACCTCTTCTACCTCTTAGCCATCTCCACTGGCCCCGTCGTGCGAGAAACCCCTGCAGTGGCAAAACAGTACGGCCGCCTTGTTGTGGCAACTTCCTGCTGAGCCTGCTTTAACAGCTCTTGCAACGATGGAAGAGCTGTTAAATAATTCCGCCTGGACAGTAGCATCAGCACATTCGATGGCCGTATAACGATCTCTACCACTCGGCAGAATCGGCATCTTTGGAGGTACAAACTACTTCTGCTATGCGGTGTTTATAGCATGAATTGATTACATATCGAGTCTTTTTCAGATGCTGTTAAATTCACCCCTTTGCGCTTATCCCACCATTCTAGAACATGTGCGTCTGTGGCACCGTGCATCCACGAGCGAACCTTGATGCACATAGCCACTAACGAAGCAACCCGCCAGAGGAGGCTTCTCTGTAAGGCTAGGGCGTCCAATCGTTGCCAATTATGGCAGGGCTGCACACGTTCGCGCTGTCTGCCTCTTTCGTCCGGTAAATCGCTGCTACATAAAGCATGTTTTAAGGAACGAACGAAAACAGAAGGCTCCCACAGCTTCGGGTTTGCGGATGCATGAAGCTAGACAACGGAACAAGACGTACAATTTGAGGACTCATGGTCGGAGAGAGGCACTCTCCAAAGGCTACGAGGATTCGACCTAGTCTGGTGCACAAGGCCTTACAGAAGGGTAAGGCGAAGAGGGAATAATTCGGGGCTTAAAGCATAAATATGTGTCGTCTCCATTACTCGCACCAACACCATCACATGTGGGACCCCGTCCGGGATTTTAACCATGACTTCTCCCAAGCGGTAATTGGAGGACCAACATTTTTTTTTCGGCATTGTGGAATGAGAATAAATTTTGGACGAGAATGTGTACTCCTAGATGAGACGAAAGACTTTTCGAACCTACGAAATTTGTGACTACTGCAACAAGGTTTCGTCAGGAAATGTTTTATCACGGAATGTACAATAGAGGTGCAGTTTCATTGGGGGTCCGAGCTACTTGTGTTAAGGGATGTGTGCAGCTGCGACACGTCTAGAGTGGGGACAAAGAAGAGGTCGCCAAAGTTAGCCCTAGGTGGGACATGATTTACGACTCGGAGGAGTTGCGGAGCTGCAGACTAGATTGTAAATAGAATGCAGACAAATTGGATGTCGATACGAAGGCTGTACATACGTGGTGTAGCGTTAGGTGTATATATGAAGGCAGTTTGGGGTCTTCTGATGGATTGCAAGAAACTGGAAGGAAGATGACCCGAAACGTTGCTAACGGATTTTGCTGACCACGAAGGGTACATGACCTCAGTGAAGTTCCGATTTCCGGTGGCGAGTTTTGAGTTTGTGGAGATGCTAAAAAGGAAGTCAGGTGGGGTTCCTTAGCCTTTAAAGCAGCCTTTGTTTAAAGGTAGCCGTTGGAGTGGAATTGGGAAATATTTGGCGCAGACAATGTGCTGAATAAATTACGTTGAGTTTCAGTTGAGATACAGCTGGACTATGTTGGACAGACGTAAACAAAGAAGAGGTCACCAGGGTTAATCCTAGGTGCGGGAGACCTGTCGGGAGGGGAGCATGAAAGTTGATTCTTTCACGTTGGTGTAAATACCTGGCTAGTAAATAAGGCGCGTGCATAAAGATGGCTTGTAAATATGGGAACTAGGCGAAATGTGGTTGTACATAAACGTATATATTCTTTTTTTTTGAGTACTTAAGTGTTAACATTTCATGTGGACTGTTGGGTGGCATGGAAGGGGTGCTACATCGCAGGAAGAAGGCGAGGTTTGACAAGGAGGGGCACAAGGAGTGGGTGCACTGTGAAGAAAATTTGGTGCACTTTGAAGCGCTGAATAAGGAGGTTGTTGGGGATGAGGAGACGATGAAAGCTAGGAGAAGATTAGCGGGTGATCAAGATTATACCAAATCGGCAGAAACCTGCGACCTAGAACTCTGCATCATAAAAAAATCTGGTACCTCGGCTTGCCTCATTTTCTCGGGCTTTTCTGGGAGCAGCACGTGAGCCGCGCCGATGGCTTACTCATTTCTCGTACTCTGTGTTCACGAAGGACCACAGGTTACAAGTACAGAAATTTCGTCGCCAAGTAAGGTGATGACTGTGGAGGGGCAAGAAGGAATCACAGTCAGTGATTTTTCAATGGCAACAACATTGTTCTGAGGAGCAGCATCAAAGTAGAGGTGTTATAAACGGAATTTTTACTGTACTACGGATTTGATATGCGTATCATTCTGAGCCAAACAAGCTGAGTGTAAAAACCAGCGACAGATGGACTTTTCTGCGGGGAAGCTATGGGCATCTTGGTGATCCATCACCGGGAACAAATTTTGGGCACAGCTGTTCACAACTTGGCCAGGTTAGCTGTAAACAGGATTGGAACGACCGAAATTCTGGACAACACTTCAAGATAACGTGTGGAAAGACAGGTGGTGCTTACGTCAATGACAATAGGCGGATGACAGGGTAGCAATTTTCTGCGTCTAGTAAAGCTTCAGATTAGAATTTTTCTTTAGTAGACAGTGGCCCAGATCATTTTTAGTCGCCACAATAAAATTTTTGGTCGCCAATGAGCACAATTCATAATTTTATCGCCGTGCATATTTTATATAATTTATTAGTTTGCCGAGGTGTTCCCAACACCCGAAAAAAAAAAGGTCCAGTCACAGTATTAGATTTAAACAAGTAACAGAATAGGCCAAGATTTATTTTTAATTTATTTTTAAGGCCTTGCATTTTTTTAATCAATGATTAACCTTTTTATAATTGACCTTTGTATTCTAGAGTTCAGTATTATGTAATTTTATATTGAATTAAATGAACAGGTCTTTTACAGATTTGTTAAAAAAGTTATTTAGAACTTGAGCTTGGCAGTTATCAGATAGTCATGTCTGGTTTTTTTAATTGGCTAGCAATTCCTGACAGTCATGTCTGAATTTAAATTTCATTTAATGCATAAATAAAGCCCAATCAAACCATTAATTAAATCGAAAATGAAAAAACTAAATCTTAACAGCATGGTTATCTGTTAGTTATGTCTGGTGTTTCAGTAGGTTAGCTATTCCTAAGTTATGTCCACATTTACATTTTATTTAATATTTTAATAACACCAAACGAAACATTAAATTAAATCTCAAATGTAAAAAATTAATTGTTAAAAAAAATCAACTTTTTTTGTTTTGTTGATCAATCAGTTATTCCTACTTCCGGTAGACTGGGCTGACAATGGCTTCTTCTGAAAACGAAAGTAAAGCAGCAGATTTCAGCAGTTTCTCCAAAGAAATGAATCTTGGGTACTTTAATCTTAACATCTACCAAGTGAAGTGAATGTTTAAATCTTTTAAAAATAAAAATTTAGAAATGAAATTGTTTGTCCGTGCGTTAAGCCTAACTGACAATAACATGTGCGATTCCCGGGAAAACGTGCCTCTAGCGCGGTTGGCATTTTTTTTTTTTTGTAATAGGTGAAGGTAAGTCCCAGTCAGTTCTGCATTCATGTTGCGATCAAGTGCACAGCTTGTTGGCGATTGACGAGCTTTAGTGATCTGTACCAGTTATCAGCAATTGTTTAAACAACTCGTCAAATTTTTTTTTACTGATCAGACACCGATTGACAATATCAGTTCGGTACATCTTATTTTCAATAAATAAAACGTGACAATAGTCGCCAACTTTGTCGAGTGCAATAGTGTCTTATTGTCGCCAGTTATCACGTTTTACCGGCCAACTGGTGTGTGGCGACCGTTAGTCTGAAGCTTTAGCGTCTAGACAGTTCCGGGTGCTACTAGGTTAGGTACCGTGAATGTGGACACAGACAGACGTGTACACACGTAAAACAACGTCGATAATGACGCTAAGGATCGGAGGCAACCTTTCATTGCAGACTTAAAGATTGGCTGTTTAGTTCATCGTAACCTGTACGTACGCAGACAGGATAGCGAGCCTTGAGGGTTGTGTTTTGTCGACAGTCTGTTGTTACAGCGAGGTGACAAAAACAGGATAGAGGGACCAACAGGAGGGCGGAGAAAACCTCTTTACACTGCATGAAAGGGGTCAGCTGCGATACGGAGTAAAGGCTTCTCGTGAGCTAAGGGGGAGGACATCTCCTGACCTAAGGCCATGACAGGTCACGTGGGGTCAGCTTGACCAATCCACAGGTGTTTTAATCCTTTCATCCAAATTCTCGGAGGTATAAAACAAGGAGTTTTGGTTCGATAAATACCAAACGGATCTAAAAAGTGCTCAAGCAAACTACTCCACCAAGTACAATGGCTGGCAACCAGAACTGAAGGGTGTAGACGGAGGAGGAAAAAAGCGGCGGTAGAAGAGTAACACCAGAACGGCAGGAGGAGGACGAGGTCGCTGGTCCAAGTGGCGAGGGCACATCGGAGAAGAGGGGGCTTAAATATGACACGGTGGAGGAGATATGGGCAGCAAACACCTCAAGAAGACGGGAGCGATACACCAGTTACTGGCGGTTGGGGGAGACAAGTTTGGCGCAGGACAGGTAGACAGTGCCGTCAATCGACAAAGAAAAGGCACGGGAGTAAAAAAAAGACAAACGCCGAGCGGACCATAAAAAAAAAAGGAGAGTGAGTCAAAGCCACGATCGGATTGCAAAAGATAAGCAACCGTCACCTCCAAAGGAAGATTTGGAGAAACGCATCCAACAGTTAAGAGACCATGAGCATGATTTACAACGCCGTGTTGATAGGACTGAACGAGCGGTTCATCTTTACGACAGGCGGCCGTGGTACGTCATCAATCCCATAATGGATAAATGTTTTCACAACCACCTAGGCAACAACACGTGTCAGCGGCGCAAGCATCAGCTGATGACACGGCGTGTATAAACCATCATTCAGGCGGTAAGACGGCAATGAATAACTACCCTCAAATATGGCCAAAAACGAAGTCTAAAACATAAAGGAGGTACCAGAGTGGGTACCACCCATCGAGGTCGTTGCAATTGAGCCCATGACAGTACCAAGATTGCAGCAATGGGGCGAAGCGGCGCGTGTTCGTGCTTTGCAACCACGTAACATTTGGAAACCTCAACCAGATCAAAAAGGGTTGCCCAGAGACATTCTATTCCAGTGGCCTCTCCTACCACCCCAAACAACTTCACGGGAGACAACATCTAAAATAATGCAAAAGATGTTAGAGCCAACGAAATGGCTTGCGCCTAAAAATCCTCACTTGTTGGTGGATTTTTCATTGAAAGATGAGGATGACCAGAAAACAGTGACGATAAACGAAGAGGCCAACCATGCTTATTTTCTTGATGACGAAGAACCTATGGACATTGATAATGCGGAATCAGGTGAAGGGGAAACGGAAAAGAATGCTATGGAGACTCTAAAGGAAAATTTGACGTTGACGGAAGATGATGAGGAAGAGGAGACGTGCTTTTAACTCATGCTGAGGTGAAAGAACAGGCGTGGATCCTGGAGGACATTCAGCTGCATAACGAGGTATTTCGCACAGTTCAAGCAGAAGAGAAGGACGACGAGGATACTACCAACAATGAAGACAATACGGACATCACTGTTTCAGGGGACACATTGGACCTCTACGATGATGACAGCGATTCGGAGTGGTTAGGAAGCCTGCGTTTGGACTTTAAAAACTTACAGTAAATGTATGGACCACGAAGAGGAGTGGCAACACATGACGGAAAGTGGGAAGAGAGGGACAGTTTTTTTTATTACATGGATATACCCGAATGCAGCCCAAATTAATTAATAAAAATGTCACAAAATTGCAATCTGAGGTCACATTGAATTGTGCACGCAGTACGCACAACAAAAGTTTTTTTTTCATGTTTTCAGCAGGACGTCCAATAAAGGAAAAGGGTGCCCAAAAGAAAAACATAGTAATACTCAGTTAATTTCTCGACTCGCAACCCATAATGGTAAGTAGGTACAAGCCTAGGTTGTGGGCAAAATGTTTTGGGGGAATTCAGGTTAAATTTTTTTGTTGTTGTTTTGGCATTTATTTTCGGAACTAGAGTTGAAATAAAAGTCTTAAAATGAAATTTTGGCTACTTTTCGACCGTAACTACAGTTAGCCACTAACGAAGCAACCTGAAGGCTTCTCTATAAGGCTAGGGCATGCAATCATTGCCAATTGCGGCAGATCTGCACACGTTTGCGCCGTCTGCCTCTTTCGTCCGGTAAATCGCTGCTATATAAAGCAAGTTTTAACGAATGAACGAGAACAGAAGGCTCCAATACCTTCAGGTGTGCGGATGCAAGAACGGAACAAGATGTACAATTCAAGTGGCCGGAGAGAGGCGCTCTCCAAAGGCTACGAGGATTTGACCTAGTCTGGTGCGCAAGGCCTTACAGAAGGGCAAGGGAGGAGGGAGTAATTCAGGGCATAAAGCATAAATATGTGTCATCTCCATTACTCGTACTATCATCATCACACGTCTAATTCCCAAACCGGACATTTTACCACAACTGCCGCCGGGATAAAGTGCCCAACTCATCCATACTTTCCAACGGACGCATAAATTTAAAACTTTCAGGCCCATGAGCCTCATTCACATGCTTCGTGGCACGGAAATATAGCTGATCGTCTGTCTCAATGCCCGGATCTGACCACGGGTCCCGTCTCAGCTAACATCTCCGAAATAACCATACTGCATTTCATACCTATCCGCCATTACTGCCTCGAGCTCCATATCCTGCCTACCTCGGCCTTGCGCCCAGTCTGTGGGGTGGACCGGCCCAATAAAACAATGTTACTCCGACATTTCGTTCTCCTCAGCTCACCTAGTCCCCGGTGATTCATGCAAAGCCTGTTTGCATTCATCACATTGCGAATTGCCGTCTGCAATTCCTTCCCGATTAATTTCGGCAATGCGGAAGGTGAATCTGACACACTTCCCCACGGAATATTCGAGTTCAACTGACCCGTCATAACATTAGGTGTACCGTCGCCACCTTCTTCGTTACTCGCGTTTTCTGGCTCACTAGACTTCGTCCTTTTCTCGACTTCATCCGTTTCATCTTCGACTTTGGTTGTTCTCTCTAGGCATAGTCTACGTCTAAAATAGCAAGCAAATGTCGTCACGACCAACCATCGTTGTCCTCTATCAACAGTGCAGAGCAAAAATATCACCTCTCGTGCTCGTGTCAGAGTGAGGAAAAGAACGAAAGTGGCGTAAAAATTGCATAAATTAAGCGTTAATTATATACAGGTACGTAAGATTAAAGGAACCAAACGCAAAGAGGACATCCCATGTAGTAAAATAGTTAGGAGGATTGTATAAATGAGATGTAATGGTTTTTTTGAAGTTTAAATGACTTTCCTGAAGTCGTGCTAGTCTAGGGAGGGACAGTCAGGGGCAGGGCCCCTCGTCCCAAGCAGAATGACTCCTTGAAAATCCGGCAAAGGGCAATGACAGTAATTATTTGAAGACATTAAAACAGACGTAAACACACAAATCACCACTTGTACACTACAGTACAGTACTTAGACTTGAGGTAAAAATGTCAACTCGACTGTTTTTGATGCACGTCGGCGAATTTTCAATCCAAATCATGGATCTTCTTCAGCCCAAAAATAAACATGAAACCTCAACGTAAAATGCCGATCTTTAATTTAACTTAGACTTGAATTTTCGAGGAAATCCTGTTTCTCTTCTTCAGAAGTCGAAAAAGAACATTTTGCCGGCCCCCAGCCAGGCCGACTAAAAATGGTTTCTTTTTGCCTAAAACATACTTAACCTGATATTTAGCATTACATTCCTCGAATGTGATGTTCCCCTGGAGGTTTCTTCTTCTCTGCAGCCGCATGCTTGCATACCCCTGCTGCGCATGCGCGCGGCAGTCTCCCTTATAACAGCGACAGCGTGCACGCTATCGGCATTCATTTTACTCTCAATGTGTCAGGCGGTGACTTGAGAGGGGAGGCAGGGCGTGAGTAAGGTTAAGTATGTTTTAGGCAAAAAGAAACCATTTTTAGCCGGCCTGGCTGGGGGCCGGCAAAATGTTATTTCTTTGTTGCCAAAACATCTTAACCTGATAATTTAGCATTATCAGGAGACCACGTCACGTACGGTGGTGGGCACCGCCTTAACGAGCACCTCGGGATGCAAGCAGGCTGTTCCCCAAAAAGTTGTTGAAAACTTCGCACTTTGTCCAGAACAGGTGGTAAACCACGCAGTTAAGTCACTATCCCTCTTCATTGGTTGGCTTGTTTCCATTGTGAAAGTTTAGCTTCTATCGTGGTTGGCTTGCTTCTGCTTCGTTCTGAGTGCTTAAGGGGAATTGGCTACTGTACAGGTAGCGGCAATAGATCGCAGCTGGCGTGTTCCGTTCACACACACGATCTTGCATCCGGTTGTGTGGGGGGTCGATGGATTCCTTCAAGATGCTGGTGTGAGGATGGCTTCGATCGGAAGGCTTTGTTGGCAGTTGATGATGTGGAGATTGTCCTGAATATTAAAAGTTACCAAGGTTCAATAAGTTTTTTTTTCTTTTTTTTTTTCGCGGTTTCATACGTTAGATTGCGAGATGGTGAGAGGAGAAGTTGGTTTCTTTCAATTCGTCGGTTTTTTTTTTCTTTTGGACAATGGAAGGACTCGGGTGGTTGTCTTCGAAGACTTTGAAGAAAACCTGTGTTGGATTCAGTCGGGCGTTGGGTCTTCCTTGGAGCCAGTTAGCCGAAGGGATTGGATGAATGGAGGGTACTGTCGGCTGAAGGGCTTGTTATATGAAGGATAGAATTTCCATGTTGAGCTTCAGTCAAGTTGGGAAGATGAGGCGAAGTCTTGTGCCAACTGGAAGGTAGGGGAGGCGGGAGGCAACGTGGTTTCAATGAGAAGAGCTCCTGTCCCCTGGTGACGAGCAGCGGTTGCGGCGGACAGGAGTTGCGGCTCGATCCAGTTGGTTATGTTGGCCGGAGCGGGAGCGAGGGAGATCGGGCCGACGTGGCTGTTCATTTCTCGGCAGAAAGTAGGAGTTGACTTTCGGACGGTTTTAAGCTGGAAATAAGAGGCGAAGTCTTGTGCCGGCTGGAAGGCAGGAGAGGAGCTGCGGCGGTCAGAAGTTGCGGCTCGGTCCTGCTGGTTGTGTTGGTTGTAGCGGAAGCGAGAGGGAATCGGGCCGAAAGAGCTGATGGTTCCTCGGCTGAAAGTAGGAGTTAGTTTCGGGTGGAATGGCGGCACTGTGCGGAGCGGGCAGGGGCTGGGCCACGGCGTTCGAGGGACTAGTGCAGGACCACATCGGGGCAGGGCGGCAGCCGAAAGATCAAATAAACCTGATGAAAGAGGGCCCACAGTTGGGACCGGCTAGAATGGATGGCGTTCCCGCAAGCATGAAGGGAGTCGGGCAGATCATGGATGGGAAGTGGCATAAGGCAGTGTAGCCGGTGGTCGGCTGGTATGGGCAGGCCGTCTAGGTGGCGGGCGGATGAAAGGCAGGAGACGCGGGCAAACCGTCTATGAGACCAATTTGATTGGTTAGTGGATGACGAAAGACGAGAGGACAGGTGTAGAGGGGGGCTCCCAGCTGAGCGGGCTTTCATCTTGTTCGGGATGGCATCATAACAGGAAGGCGGATGAAAGATGGGGAGCGGGGAAGAGGCTTTCAGCTTAAGGGGCTTTTAACTTGGACTGGGATGGCATCTCGGCCATAAGGCGGGCGGGAAACGTCGGAGCAGGCCGAGTCAAGGAACAGGAACAGCAGAGCTGGAATCTTCCATGCTGGCGGTCATCACGGTGGAAGTTCACCGGAAAAACGGACGAAAGACGAGCAGGGCTACAGCCATCCAGACGTCTGGTAATGGAGAAGGCAGCAACTGACGACTTGATTTTCGCTCGAGACGTGGGGCCAGCCACGGTCGAGACAGGCAGCAGGAGGTGCAACCGGCTTCCAACTTGATTCACTAAAAACGTGAGACGAGCAGCAGTAGACAGCAACGGGTGACTAGATTTTCACCCGAGACGTGGGGTAAGCCACGTTCGAGACAAGCAGCAAGAGGTGCAAACGCCTTCTATTTTGGTTCACTCAAAACGTGGGTTCAAGCCACGAGTGGGACGAGCAGCAGTGGACAGCAACAGGTGACTTGATTTCCCCTCGAGGTAGAAAACAGCAATGGCAGAGGGAATGCAGATGTCTTCCAACCCGACTCTTCACTCAAAGCGTGGGTTTAAGGCCACGAATTAGATGAGCAGCAGCGTGAGACAGCCACTGTTGTCTTGAATTTCATTCGATGTGTGGGGTGAGCCACGGATAATTATGTAAAATATAGGGTGTTCAGATCTAAAAAATATAAAATAAAATTAATAATATTATTATGATATAAAGAAATATATTGAGATATATATAAAACGAGACAAGCGGCAAGCGTGACGATGGCATCCAGCTTGGATCTTCACTCAAAACGTGAGATTTAGCCACGAGTGAGACGAGCAGCAATGGAAAGCAAGTGTTGGCTTGATTTTCGTTCGAAATGTGGAGTGAGCTACAGACGAGACAAACGGCAGCCGTGATGACAACCAGCTTGGTTCTTCACTCAAAAAACGTGGAAATTAGCCACGAGTAAGACGAGTAGCGGTGGGCAGCAACTGTTGACTTGATCTTTACTTGATAATGAACAAGGTGGTTAATTCAAAGCACGGTAGCAAGTTCGATCGAGGTTGAAAACAATCGATCCGAAATGGGAGTAAGGCGGGTCGCTTGCAATGCGGTACATCCGGGAAACTGCTACGAGAAGCGGCCGAAAGCTGGAGCTCCGTCGAGGCGTGGCGGCGGAAAGGGCGGGCCAGTGGAGGGAGTGTTTTCCGGCTGAAAGTGAAGCTGACGGGACGCGGCGTGGTTGCGGGTGCAGCCGGCCGGAACAAATGAGCGACCAAGCATGGTTACGTCGGCAGCTTGCGTACGGACTTCGGCAGATGATGGTAGGCCGTTCGGCAACTCGGGCATGTTTCCGTCCAAAAGTTGAAAGCCGAGGGATGTCGCGGGTGCGAGTGCAGCCAGCCGGAACGGTGGCGAGCGACTGAAAAGATTGGCGTTGACAGCTTGCGTCCGGACTACGGCAGTTGCCAGCGGCAACACGGGCGAAGAGAGTCTTGAATCGGGCGAAAGAAAATGGCAGGAATCGGACCGACGGCGGCGTGGTCGAGGGCGGAGGTCCAACGGATGCCAAAGGTGAAAGCGGTCGTCTGCGGACGAAGGAGAGACATGAGGGGGAGCAGGTGAAGCGAGGGCTTCGAATGCGGCGGCCAACATTGGGTTTGGAAACCAATTTTCGTGTGAAAGCGGGGAACTATTTTCGGCGCGAGGTGGCGTGGAGACACCTCTGGAGGAAAATGAATGCCGATAGCGTGCACGCTGTCGCTTTTATAAGGGAGGACTGCCGCGCGCATGCGCAGCAGGGGTATGCAAGCAGGCGGCTGAACAGAAGAAGAAACCTCCAGGGGAACATCACATTCGAGGAATGTAATGCTAAATTATCAGGTTAAGATGTTTTGGCAACAAAGAAAGAACATTTTGCCGGCCCCCAGCCAGGCCGCCTAAAAATGGTTTCTTTTGCTGAAAAAGTGCAATACCTGTCAATTTTTTGCATTGTTGTCCCAACAATGCTTCCTTGCCTCGAGATTTCAAAGATCGACGGCCGCCTCCGTACCCAACCACGCATGCGCGGCTCTCCCTATTAAAGAGATGAATGTGGCGAGAATGGCATCTCTTTGTCTCAAGATTGTCCAAAGGTGACTCAAGAGGGGAGGCAGGTGGGCCCTTGGTATTGCACTTTTTCAGCAAAAGAAACCCTTTTTAGGCAGCCTGGCTGGGGGCCGGCAAAATGTTCTTTCATTATTCTGTGAAAAGTGCAATACCTGTTAATTTTTTGCATTGACAGGGTGACCTCGTCAAATTAGGTGGCGGGCAGCTTTGACCTTGACCCCGGGGTACTGATGGAGGCGGCTGGATTAGTTATGGAAGGATGGAAATTTGTAAACGGGGTTACAGGGATTTTCAATGTTCATGATACCACTAATTCCCCTTTCTGTTTTTTGTTTTGTTTTTTTAAGGTTGTAAGAAGCAAGAGAGGGTCATACCTTTTTTCCTTGGGATACTTGATGATGTTTCCAAGAGAACTTCATTTGCAGGATTATATGTAGATTTAGGTCGTTCTGCTAAGATGATGGATTTCGATGACAATTTTCGTCTTCCTTCCTTCAAAGTCCTATGTACACTGATGGGCTTTTAAGAATTGGGGGGGGGGGGAATAAATTGGGCTTACTTCCCCCCTTTTTTTTATGGTTCCAAGAGTTGTTGGAGTGGAAGGGGATGCCGGCAGGTTCAACGCAGTGTTGATGTGTCGTTCCTAGGGTCGCAAGTGGAGTGGTAATGTTTTAAGATGATATATCCCGTGAGTTTCCTCCTGAATTGGGGCATAGGAGGCATCTGTGTTGAAAGGATTTACATGTTTAAACGCTTTAAAGATTTTATTTATTTTCTGGTTGTTTGGTGAAGGCCGGCGATCTTAATACACTACACGGAGGAGGGGTTGTTTTTTATGCCATAATGAAATCCCTTCGCCTTGTGTCGGCAGAGCAGAGGTCACAGGGAAGATCTGTGGTTTGGTGGTTAGAAATTTGAGAGAGGTTGGGGTGTAGAGGTAGGAATGAGGGCGCATTATCAAATTGCCAGAGTGAAAAGGCGTGCACAGAGTTGTCTAACGTGGTTGAAGTAAGGTTCTGCCAGGTTTGGGAGATCCGTTTATGTTGTGCCACGTCGAAGTTGTCGAAATGATCATCTTGTGGGAAGTTAGGAACTACTGAAACGACTACGGGTCTGGAAGGAAGAGATGGCTTGATCCTTGGGTCGGAGGGATTGATTACCAGAAGAGGATGAGCGAAGCGACTCGGGGGTTTGGAAGAAGATCGTGTGGGCTTGCAGAACGTGATTAGTCTTGGGGATCAGGTTAAGAAAGAAAGGGGATCGTTGAGCCCTAAATGAGGGGCGTCAGAATGATCGGAAAGGGCTTTGTCCAAGTTTTGATTAGCAGATTCTTCCATGAGCTGAAGGTTGGAAACTTTTAACAAGGTGTTTCGGGATTGAAGAGAGGCGATGAAATCCTTCTGGGACTTCAGGTGTGAGTTGAGTGCATCGATGAGTGGCCGAACGTTTTCAAAATTCACAATGAATTGAGTTGAAGCACGTTTGTTCAGGCAAAGCTTATGCTTCATGGTCGAGAAAAGCCCGGAGCAGTCGAGGTCAGGTTTCTTGTCTGCGTCTAGTCCATACAGCGGGGTGGACAATGGAATTTCTTTGTTTGCGGAAAGGTTTGTTGTGGGTTCGACTTCAGATTGTTCCGTACGGGTTGTCGACTCTGTAGGGAAGATGTCTTGGTTATATCCGCGTGTTGGAGAATGTGGAGTTTCGGCGACAAGATCTTCGTTGCGGGGTGAGAGATTTGGTAATGCCGCTTGTTCTTCCCCGGTTGGTGAAGAAGGACTTTCATCCTGTTGAACGGGTGGGGATTCAGGGGTGTTTTCTGTGATATGAAGAACTTGGTCTTCGTGCAGTGGTGACGACGGAGTTTCTTGGAGGAGGGAAGACGTTGGGGAGGCAGAGGAGTGATCTACCGGCGAAAATAACCAAGAGGCTTGAGAATGCGGGGTCGAAGTTGAGGAAGAGGGTTGCAGAGTCTTCCCTGGTGTTGCCGGAGTTGATGAAAGAGCAGTAGCATTCATCTGGAGTTTGGGGTCTGACTTCTTCAAATTGATAATAGGAGTGGCGAAGCATTAGTGGAGGGCTTCAATTTTTTTGCTGGCGAAGGATTCACAGGTGTAGGGGCTGTGGACGATGGAGCGTCTTGAGCCTTTTGAAGGGCATGTATGTGCACGTTCAAGTCTTTGTTTTTTCCTTTTAGCTGAAGCAAAATGTGTTGCTGCGATTATCCTCCATTGGGCTAATGGGATCGATACACAAACGGGGCAAGGGGAGTTATAGTACTCACAGCAGCGGTGGAACTGACATACGTCCTGGTGGGGGTCAAGCCTGTCTTTTCTCCTGTTGCCTGGACATTTGCAGGTACCAGGGTCTTGAATTACAGTAATCCGGTTGACGTAAGGGTCTGCGACGTCGGAGAATGTTTTAGCCCGTTGAATCTTGACCATAATATAATGAAAGTAGGAAATTTCTGGAGTTGGAATTACACTGTAATAACCGTCTGGGAAGGGTGCTAAGTAGGAAGTGACAACCTTGACTCCGGAGGCGGGAAAAACTCGACGTGGCGAACTGGAAGTGAGAAGGTGATCCCCGTAGATCAAGGCAGGCTTTCGCGACAAGCGCTGAAATGGTGAGTTGTAGAAGCTGATTTGAAAGCGGCAAGCCCAGACGCAGATCGGAACCGGAAGCTCCTGTTGTCAAAACGAGGCGTTTTCGCGACAAGGACGATGGTGGGAGTCTTGCATGACGTCACTATACCAGTGGCGGCGTCCAGTGATTCAACGGAGGGCAGCCTTCGGAAGCGGTTGCAGGCAGGACCACCTTGAGTGCAAATTGCTTTCGCGACAAGGAGTGGTAGGTTAGTGGTAAGGGCCGTGATGGGGGCCGAAGACCAAGGCTGGAGCCGGAAGCAGAGAGTCGCGTCAACCAGCGAGGAAGCTTTCACGAAGGATAATAGGACTGTGGTGGGGAAGAGGACGGGATTTCCTAGCGCGATGTTGACGATCATTCTTCACGTTGATTGGCGTGGGTGGGTTGTAGTGGAGTCGAACGGATGGCGAGCCAGAATGGCATCAGTCTTGAATCTTCACACAAATCGTGGGATTTAGCTACAGTGGGAACGAGTAGTCGAAGGCCATGGGTGATTTCCATCTCATGAAATGCGTGATGGACCCACATACTCATGATACCTCCCCAGAGCTGCTACGTAACCAACCAATGTCCTATACGGCGTTTCAAACAAGTCAGACAAAAAATGTACACAAGCTTATACTGACGCAGTCTGTGGGGCTATATCCCTTCCCTGACACCACTCTATCCAACGCAACTAATTACCCTTCATAAAGCCCCCTGGTTGACGTAGCCACGTCCGCCTCCAAAATCCGTATTGCTGCTGGGACAACTCGTCTCCTCCTTCCGACCTTCACACTGCCGAAGCCGTGGTCGCCACACTCCACTCTCCCCTGGGAGACTAAATTCGGAGCCACAAAATATAAAGAACTGAAAACAACATCATCCGTCGGTGCCCTGGCCACGACGGGGTTTCTACGCCCCACACTCTCAGTTCCAATCCCCTCTTCGGAAACGGCCACCCCGGCCAGGCCTCCGAAACGGCCGTCTTCCTGCGAACTGGCTTTTCGTGCGACTAGGTGCCACCGCTCGTTGAGTAGCTGTGACGTCTTGCTGCACCAACCGAAGTAAATCGTGTAAAGGCACTCTAAACATCTCATGTAACGTCGGCTGCTTTGCTAGCAATTCGGGCTTCAAGTCCTCCGCAAATGCGCAGAGTAAACGATTCCAAAGAGTCTTGTTTTTGCTTAAAATCGCCTGAATTTGTAATGCGATACCTGCGCTTGCCAAGTAGAAGAATAGTCCACCGGATCCATGGTACACAGCTGCAGCGTGCATAGCAACGGTAGCAAGACCAGTAAGCAATTACCCTGCAACTTCGCAATTGTGGCATCTACCATTTCCAACATTCGATCGGACCCCCGAAATAACACCAGGATTTAAGGTGGGATGAACTCAGCCTGCAGCCTCGCCTCTACTACATACCGATCCGAAATCAACTCCCATTTCGGTTGTGTCAACCACACGTGATTATGACTGTTCCACCACTCCAAAATGTTTGGTTCTACTGGCGACACCGGATGTTTTGACACCACCGCTTCTGGTAACGTCGACATCACACCAATCTGGCATACTTTTGCAATCGGCCGTCCAACTTCCGGGCCACGCACACTCACTCTATCACTGTGCCGGCCTTCCACCCAAAATTCTTCCTAACCCGGCTGCCACTCGCCATATTCAGCATTACCATCATTGTCAACAAAGTCATAACTACGCCGTTGCACCGATTACACCCGCGGCACACGAATGTTTACTAATTCGAGATGCCAAGCTCACCCATCTTCCTGATGCGCTCAAATTCTTAAAATGGAAATGTCGCTCATTTTATTCCGCCTACGGCATTCCCTGCTCGTTAGGCTACACCACTCCTCGTCACGTAGACGGTAATCACGGCTCGGGTCTCTGCCCGGCCCTGTCCGCAAGACGGCATTCACTTTCTCTATTTTCGTGTAACGCATTGCTCAAAACTCACTGCATTTCCTTACCCTTCATCGCTGGTAGACACGCAATGGAATCTGCTAAACTGCCCCAGGCTATGGTCGGACTCGCAACGCCCGTCGGAGCGTTAGGCCTATCATCGCCATCGAGAGTCACGCCCGTCTTGCCAAACTGATCCCAACATACACCGGGTAACTTGTACGCATCGACTTTCCTTTCGTCTTATCCCCGTCCTTGGGCATTGTTCCTACAGCGGGTAGCACTACTCAATAATCGTATCTTAAATCAATCTCGTGAGCACGTACCCAAAACAACTTGCTGTGGCCATGGCAAAAAGAGACAGTGGGGCTAGAATGAGAGGAAGAGCGAGGTACCGGAAGTGATGTAGGGAGATGCAAAAGTTGTTGACTTTTGCATAAATTATGGGGTAAATTGTATGCAAATAAGGGTTGGAAAGGGCCAACTTGGCAAAGGGACATACCAAAATAGTAACACAGCGAGGCGAATTCTAAGAAGGAGAAAAGGTTAAGGTCAGTCAGGTTTATGCACACCAAACTTTTTTTTAGGCCATACATGGAGGTTCGTTGTCTAGATCGATTTCCACCATGCAAATAGAAGGTGGCCAACCAATATTTACAAAATGTTTGCTACAACAAAAATGTTTTTGTTCAGAGAAGCATAATATCGAATCTACTGTACGTTTAGGAAACAAACGCAGCAAGAATGTAAAGGAGTAAACCCTTAAAATGTTAAAATAACCACTTACCTTGAGAAGTTTTCCACGGTATTCTGTGAGGTCACCAAGTTTTTTGAGCTTTATTTCGTAAGACTGCCCTGGATCAACAAAAGACACTTAAAATCTCAACTGAATCATACAAAATTCAAACTGGCTCAGAAAAGTGCAGGAAAAAAGTACAACACAAAACTTTAAAATATTTCCTCTTCAAACATGGTAAATTGAACACTTAAATAAATAGAAGAACATAAGGAGCACTTTGAAGTTACCACTGTTAGCCTACAACTTTTATCAAGTTTGACGTTATGCAGGGCTAAGCATGAGCACTGTACAAAGCTGGACTGAAGGATCAAGTAACAACTGACAATGAAATACAAATGCAATACTTCCGTTGTACTGGGTTCGCACCACTTTCGCGTAACCTATTTAATAGGATTTGAATCCCTGGCCATTCAGCAACATCTAAAAAATGGAGCCACTCTCGATGAATACACAAGGTGCTCCGAATCCGGGGATCAGGTTTCTGCTGTGAAATGACTTTTGTGAGAGACTCAAGTCGACGGGAGAGTAGGCCTGATGCAAGCGGCATAGACGGCTAAAAAATCGGCATAGACCACTAACTCGCTTAATATTGTCACCTAGTTTCCTTTTTCCAGGGGTATACGATCGTTGGAAAGGATATTTTTAAGAGATCTTGGAACACAAAAATTAATTTCAGTAGCTTAAAACGTACAGTACTAAAATGGTGCTCAAGTATACTTTGTTCCACATTATGTTTTCAGAAAACTGACTGCATGACACTACGTTTTTTTCCACTGCGAGTGCAAAAAATCCGTAAATATCCCATTCGCAAACTCTAACAGTAACTTTGTTGAGTCTACAAGTGTGATATTCACATGTTTTTGTACTCTTATTGCTAGGAAACGAGTCGTCATCCAGTCAGTTTTCTGAAAACATAATGTGGAACAAACTATAGATCTTGGATGAATAGCTAACACATTTTCGCACGTTTTTACTGGACCACTTACCTGTTGACATCAACTTTTGTTGAGTAGTTTGCATCATATTACCATAAAATCCCATCTAGGATGTTAATATACTAAGCAGAATACGTTACAGTTGATTCCTGCTTGTTTAACAATGTCAGGCCTTTATTATCATTAAGTTGTTTCCTATTTTCTTAGCGATCACATCCTTGGATACCCCTGCACGTGCAATTTTGTTTCTAAATCTTGCGTTCGATTGGAGTCAACCTGGAGTCAACAGTGCCTGCAATAAATCCGGGCTGCAAAAATCTTGAAGTATGCAAAGCTTTGCTAAGACTCATAAGCATCCGGGCTGCACAAAAATCTTCAAGCATGCTCTTATAGGGCATTCGCAATCACGTGACCGGCGGGCGTGGTTTATTTGTCTGGAGGACCAACACGCGGCTCCGCTACAGCTGACAGCAGCGATATGGCGATACCCTCTGGCGATCAACACAACCGCAGTGATTATTTTCGCAGCTTATTACCTGATATCTTCAAGAGATATGAAGAAAAGATTAGTGTAATTAATTTTCGAGATCCATACTCAATGAAACCGTCAGAAATGTCAGAGGATGTCGAAAATCTACCGTCAATCACGTACTCGGACATCGTAGACGACCTTGCGTTTACAAAAAGTGTGTACTCATTGACCGATTTTAAAGCATATAAAAGTTTAGAAGCGTATAATCAATTCGCATGTGGCTGGGTGAGGGAGGTTAAATGTTTGAAAATTAATGATCATCCGCGGTTTTTCTCACTGGAGGACCAGCAACGCGTCTGCGTCAACGCTGGTAGTATTACAATACAGCTGAACGATACGGCTGTCCACATAAACACGCTGCTAAACTGATTATTTTTGTAGCTTGGAGCCCGATATCTTAAAGAGATACGAGGAAAGGAATAGTTAACCAGTTTTGGAGATCGTTATACTAACAGACCATCAGATTGTTCAGGGTTTGTCGTCGATCTACCACGAATCACGTCGGCCTACCCGGACATCGTACTGTTTTTTTTTTTTTACGTTGGTTCAGTCATTCTGTTTAGTTTTTCTTTCCTTCCATTTTCTTTTGCCTGAGTAGGCAAACAAAAGCAGTTTAAAACAGAATGAAAGCAACAACAACAAAAAAAGAGGGAGGGGGAGTGAGGACGAAACCAATGTTAAAAAAAAAAAACCTCTTACCGGGCATTTTCTAAAAGTTATTACGGCACAGTAAAGCTTACAAGCTTGCAATCAGTGTGCTTGTGGCTGGGCGATGAAAGTAAATTCCACCAAAATAAATTTTGATCCTATTAGCTAACATTAGCCTATGCCTACCTACGAGTGTATAATAAAGCTTCAAAGCCTAGAAAAACAAACTTTGCTGCAAAATTGGACTACTCCTAGTTGGACCAAGTTTTAAATATTGTTGGCCCCGTGGTCATCAGGAAAACCTAACAAAGT
>JAHWFP010243762.1:76028-110973 GCA_023313725.1 Lithobius niger
CCCCCCCCCCCCCCACAGCAACCCTGAAGAATTTTTTGGGCGGGGTTGTAAACTTAAAAGGTTTCTTTAGTTGTTCCCCAGAACTGTTATCAAAACAGTGCACAAACAGGTAATTGATATAATATCCACCAGATTTTTTCCCGGCCACAAAATTATTTGTTATTCGGTTAAATAAATACACAGCGAAAAATATTTACTTTTTTTTGGAGGGGGGTGGGGTACTGAATCAGGTTACAATAGTGTGAAAAACCAGGAGGACTGTGAAGAAAATTAGTCAGATATCCTGAATGAGATGCTAATTAAGTTCCTATCGTTTTCTTTGACCTTTCAGTGAATGATTTCACTTGTGAAATTCGTGTAATAAATTTGTTCGAGCAATAAAAAAAAAAAATTTGTCTGCATGCCCAAAAAAGAAGCAAGCTGGACTAATTAGTATTTAACAGCATGGAGTAATTTTAGTTTAAAAAAAAACCAAATCAGTAGGGAAGTCTTACGAAAAAAAAAAAAAACTATTCTTGCTACAGACAGTTCTGTTTTATAGAAAGGTAAAAATAAAGACCACTGGTTAATATCGAAAAATGTAAATAAATAAATCTTTAGTTAAATATTACAAAATGTTGGCTGTGTGCAAAATTCGGGGAATGCTGTCCGAAATAAACAAATAAATAATTTGCCGATTTTATGTCTCCTAACAGTGCTCACGTGTTAAACTAAAAAAAAATATTCAAGTATTTCAACATTTTTTTTGTACTCTTGCCAATATAAACGAGCGCCACCGAAAAACGCCTGTTTTTCAAGAAAATTGAAATTTTTTTTTCTTGAGGCATCCAAAATGCCTCACCGAGGCACATCTGGCCGTTTTTTTGTTGATGGACAGAATCATTCCAAATTTTCAACATGTATAGCTTGCCAAATACAAGATGCTTGGGGAAGCCCAAATCCGGACTTTCCACCAGGAAGTACCAGTAATTCACGTTTGAAAATCACCCCAAAACCACATCGCACCTTCAACATGGCCGCCATTACTGAACTCTGTATTTTTGTATTTTCATTTTATCCTTGTTCTTTTCGGGCATAAAGCCCCAAACTCTAGCTTAGTTGTATTTTAGGAGAAAGGCACTAAACCTTGTGCCCATGTACTGACAACCATTTTTAATGTGTGATATTTTTTATTGTGTTTGAACGATCGCAACTACTATGAAAAATTTCCACTTAGATCAAACATTGTCCGTTAACTTTAGAGTTCAAACCTCCACTTTAACTTTATGCGTTTTAGCATAACATCAAGCTAGACTATTTATTCATTTATTTAGCCTTTTATAATAATCTTTTACCCCCAGAAACGCTGCCATTAGTCCAAGTAATTAGACATCGGCATTCTACCGGACACGAATTTTCAGTGTATTTATGTTTATTTTAGTTCTCCTCTCAGCCCGACTGGAACCCAACCAAACACTACTGATAGCTTCAACTATTAAAACCAAAAGAATTCTTACAAAGATCTGTTTCCATGCAATTCCGTAAGTCAAACTGTGCAAAACTTCAAATCTTCACTTTTGCCCCCCTCCCCAGCCCAAAACTAGTTGTGGTGTATAACACTGCAGTTTACCATTAAAGCTTGTTTAATTTAATAGTAATGTTTTCTGCATTACCCAAAGCACTGTAATAAGCTTTAACAAGAGCCGATTCACGTTGCAATCATGTAAATATGAAATCCGTAGCCAATAATTCAAAATAGAGGCCTATTTCCGAATGTTCAATTGAGTTAAGACTCAAAACCGGCTTGTCTTTTCCATTTCTCCATCCATACTCCTTCAAACGGCTCTGCACCCAGTTCCTTTGTTCATCCGACTTCTCCTCCCACTTTCTATTGTTCTCGAGGCCCTCAGCCAATCAGACCCCCGTAGCTACCCCGCGAGTCCGCGCTTACTTCCGGTTATGTGCACAAAACCCCAGCCCCAGAATGCATAGTTAGCACAGCTCACAGATCTCAAGCTAGAGAAGGGTCACGCCAGTCGGGAGTGGAGACGCCATGTCCGTGGGATGCCATGCCGGGCAAAATGGCAGTGGTTCGTATGTTTGTTGTTAGCTTTTGAAAATTTAATTTAGGACCCCCCAGTCTAAATTTTAGTTTAATTGTAACTCAAACTCTCTAGCTAGGGAATATTATGGTGGTGACGCCTGTAGCGGCATCTTAGGTTTCTCACCCCATAACGTCAGAGTGGTTCTCTTACTAAAAACCAAAATCTTTCTTATTTGTTTTAAACATTAATTCAAATAACTGACGGTTTGATCTTTGTGTGGGATTCATTGGTTATTCACTCCAGACGGACTTTATAAGTAGCTGAGGCTTTTATAATTTGAGGAGTTGACTTAGAAACAGCAACTCTGGGAGGTTTAAGGCTCTTTATCACTTAGAAACAAAACTGTGAAACGGTTGATCTTTCATGCATGTTTGAAACATACTGTTTGATAGACTGTAACCAGCCTGGGCTGTTCAGTCTTGCGGAGCGTTCAGTATTGCTTTTTCTAGTCGAAAAATTTAATTGATTGTTCGTTCAAAACACAAGTGTCGCTTTGTTGCAAAATCGTGTGAATTGCTACAATGTAAATTCAAACTAGTGCTTTTTAAATAAGTTTGTTTCAAAAGCTCTCGGGCAAACATAATGTAAAGTGTTATCTTCATTCTCTGTTGTTTAAAATAAAAACCAGGAGTTTTTAACTTCAGTCGTTTGCTAGTCGATTAACTGTTTAAGTGTAAATAAATATGTAAACCATTTTTAGTTTAGCTCTTGATAAACGGTTAAATTTCCATCGCTGGTGGCAGTGAAATACCAGCAGTTTTAAGGTTAGGCCCCTTTAATTTAGGACCCTGCGCTTCATCCCCCATGCTGGGACAGTAGCCCTTGCTGTGCTTATGCCGTAAAAGTCGCAATAATCACCGCAACACCTTAAGCTGAATCTCCGTGTCAAACCAGGAAACCGGAGGCGCTACAAGCACCTGAGCCGTCGTAGCGTCCGCCGTTACACCAATCTGAATAGAAAATTATTCGTGGAGAACTGCTTTCTTAGCTCTGTGATGAAATGCTGCGAGGAGATTACAATTCCTTGCCTTTTATCCAATAAATCAGCCATACGAACAGCTAGCTGATAAACGGCGTTTTCACGCTGTAGCCGAAGCACTGAATATTGACGAAAATATTTCGTTAACCGCCGTACAACGATAAAAACACAAGCATACGTTTAAACTTTTATTAGTGCAGCGATATACACCACGAAAATGAACGATGACATTTCTTTCTTGAAGAAAATAACGGTTGAATACACGCTGTTACCGTAGGTGGCTAGCGAGAGCATGGTTTGTTGGTCCTCCAGGCAGCATCTTGTGGGCGGAGCCTAAAGGCGGATTCCCACCGCCTTTTCCGTTTTCATTTCGGAATCAGAATCGGAAAGGAAAAATTTTACGTCTACCTAAAACAACGAAACCGTTCCCACCGCGGAAAGCAAGCTTTAGCGGCCATCCAATCATACAACGCGTTTAAAAATCCAAGCCTGTCACGCGAGTAGCCAACCACAATGGAGCTTAATAACATGTCTTGAGCACATGAAACTAAACATGGCGGAGTCGTGGGAGCGCTTCTTATTTGACCACTTGACTGTCTATATTCATCCAACTGCCCGTATGTAATTTAATAATTAGTATTTTTTGATTTACAGGTCTCAACCGCCAAACGTTTCATGCCGTAGTGTTGAGCGGCTCGAGCCACATTGTCTTACATTTTGGTATTGTCGTCTACTGTCGCGTGTTTAGCCAAAGCCCCCGGAATGAGGCTACTCTGGAAGGTGGTCAACGTCACAATGGTTAGCACGAAGCCTCCGTCGCCGGGTGCCTACCTATTCAACGGCGACCTGGGCCAAGTTTCTGGCGGTAGATAACAGACTACGATCTGCCGGCGTATCTAGGCCACGAGCTGTTTTTTTTTGTTAATCACACAATGGGTTTTTCTAAGCTGATAAGCAAGTTACCTCCTCGGTTTTCTCAACTAAAATATCAATCGCTTAACAGGCATCCATCTTTGTTGGGCTGGCGATCGACTGCAGTAGTGTGTCACGTGGGAGCAACTGCGCGCTATGACTGGCTTTCCGATAAGCTTTCGTTTCGGAAAAAGCTAACCAGGTTGCAGTCAACTTTCGGATCGGAAAGGAAAAAGAAAAAGTCTCGCGCATGCTCTGTTGAGTCGTTGCCTTAGCAACTGCCTAAACTTTTCCGATTCCGATTCGAAATCAAAACGGAAAAGGCGGTGGGAATCCACCTTAACGCTCGTGACGCTTATAGCGAATGCCCTATTTAGCCTGTTTTTTTTTTAATTTTAATTAAATTTTTTGATTTTAATTTAAGTTTAAAAAAATTAAATTTAACACATCAAGAAAAGAACAATTTTAAATCATATCAACTCAAACTAAGTGCTTGGACCAACCCAAGAAACAAAAATCCAATTTTAAAATGCAGGTCCAGGGAAGAAATAAAAAAAAAAAAGTTTCAATTTTCTGGTTATGTCAAACCAATTTTTTTTAACGCAAGTTATTTAATTTAATTTAAATTTTATTAAATTAAATTTGTGTAAAGGCAGGATACCTGAAATCCTGAGATTGGTTAGGCGAACCGGCACCAAACGTCAAAAACTCGGGGACTCGTGTGTATTTTTTTTTTCTCAGCGCTCGCGAGCGCTAGGCCTATTACTAAGACCTCAAATTTAAAATTGTGTATCTCCACGGAAAAAGGACTAAATCGACTCTGGTTTTTACCGTTTAATAGCCCTGAACTTTATCTACCATTCTGCGAAAACAGAACTTTAAAGACAGGCTATCAGACTACAAAGCGCTTCGGGAATTCTGGGTAAGCGCAGTTTATGTACGCGCTGTTCTTTATCGCCGTCTGGTGGTAGTAGCACTGAAACATTGAAATAGTGAAACCGAAACCGTCGCGACAGTAGCAAACGTCTTTTCACCTACCGCAGCGCTATCGTAACATCATTTTCAAGGTCAGATATATATATATATATATATATATAGGGATGTTTTTAAAGTCAGCGGCTTGCGAGTCGGTTGGCCGCGAGGAACGCTTTCTCATTGAAATAAACAGGCAGCGTTTCCGCTTGCAAGCGACTCGCAAGTCGTCGACTTTAAAAACATCCCTTATAGGACATTCGCAATCACGTGACCGGCGGTCGGGCTGTGATTATTTCCATCAGTTGAATCAGCAACGCGTCTAAATCAACGCTGGCAGGACGATACGGGAGGACGGCGTCGGATAAACGCGCCGATTATTTTTATATCTTGGAGATTGATTTTTTTTAAGAGATATGAAGAAATGATAAATAGTTAACCAGTTTTAGAGACCATTACAATAGCAAACCATCATATGTTCAGGGTTTGTAAACGATCTACCACGAATTGTATGCAATTGACACCGTACAATTTTTTTTTTGCTTCATTCCTCAGTTTGCATAGCAGTAGAGTAGGGTGATGCGAGTAAATTCCATCAAAATGAATTAGTGATCGTAGTAGCTAACATCAGCCTACTGTAAGTGGTAGTTTAAAGCTCCGAAACCTAGAAAAAAAATTGCTGTGAAATTGGACTGCACCACGTTTGACCACATGTAAAGAAAATTGCAAAAATAATACAAATGGTAGAGGTCAGGATATGTACTACCATTACTCTCCAAATCACTAATCGACATTTTTTTCAAACATCCATTAATATTGTCTGAAGTTGACTTTCCCCGGTCTCCCCGCCCCCCACCCCCTTCTTCCAAGTCACCTCCCACAGCAAGAACACTGAGGTCGACCACATGGTACCTTTTTTCCCATCGACCTTTGTGGCAACATGCAAAGTAGAAATTATTGGGGGGGGGGGAGCAGAGGTAAATATAAACCTAGAATGTTTCTTCAGTACTTCCCTGGCATTGTTCCCAAAGCATTGTTCCCAAAACAGTGCACAAACAACAGGAAGTTGATGTAATATTCACCAGATTTTTTTCCTAACAAGAAAATTATTCGTGAAACTTATTTTTTTTGGGGGGGGGGGGAGTACTGAATCAGGCTACACAATTACGAATTAGTGTGGAAAATTCAGGAGTCGTAAGAAAATCTAGTCACACGTCCTGAATGATAGGTATGAGTTACTGTCGTTTTTATTTGGCCTGTCAGTTTATGTTTTGACTTTTGAAATTTGTCACTGTGTAATATGTTCGAGGACTGAAAAAAGATATATTTTTAAATAATTATGCAAGCAACGTTTTGAAATCTTAAGGACTAAATTTAGTTTCCCCCATAAAAATATAAACCTAGAATATTTCTTCAGTACTTCCCTGGAATTGTTCCCAAAACAGGGCACAAACAACAGGAAGTTGATGTAATATTCACCAGATTATTACATCAACTGCAGTATTTGCAATAGGACAGCCTTGCAAAAAAAAAGCCAGCCTTTCATAGAAATTAGCCCCATATAGTTCCAATTTTTCGAAAGACAAAAATAAAAAAGCCCACCGGTTAACAATCACATATAAATAAGTAAATCTTTAGTTATACATTACAATAACTGTTAGTTGGCTGTGGTGTGCAAACCTTTGGGGCATGCTGTCCGAAATTTTTAAAAAAAGTTACGTTTTACATTTTTCGATGTCTTTTTCTCTACTCAGTTAGTGTCCACATGTCAAACTACAAATTCAGACATTTCAACTCGTGGTCTTGTACTATCGCGAATCTTCAGGTAACGATAAGGAACTAACTGCTTAATGGAAATTAACCAGTTAAGGCCTATTATTTAAGCCGCCAAGTTATTGTGATTAAAAATATACACCAAAACAAATGTTAGTGTCACCAACTTTCACCTCCCAACCGTGTTCACTTCAGTTTGCGGATCACCTTGCAGGAAAGTTAAACGAATGCATTTGATATCGGAAACTTGGTAGCAGCCAATTTTCTCCTAATATCAAGTTTTAATAGCAAAAATAAAGCTAGTTTTTTTTAGGAAGGGATACCTTAAAACTTTTACATTATATTGTCCTGTATCCAGAATGCCGATGGCTAAGGAACAACATAAAATACAACAACAAGCTCAGAGTTAGAAGTTAAGTTTAATTTTAAATTTAGAGAGTTTGTCTAAAGTTTAAAAATAAAAATCCGTTACTAGTTACCTAACCACTACCTCTGCCCGGCATGGCAACATTCGGACCTTGGAAATCCCATCCTTCGTAGTGACCCTTGGATTATTGTCGGAGCATGTGCTGAGGATCGAGAGCAGCTGGGGTTTTTTATGCTAGCAGCCAGTCCAAGCGCGGACGTCAAGGAGAGCTGCGGCCTCCTGATAGGCTGAGGGCCAGGAGAACAATAGAAAGTAGGAGGAGCCGGCGGTTTGACAAATGGATCGTTGGGAGCAACTTTCAAAGATACAAGGCTTGGAAAAAAAAGGTGCACATTGAGTTTTACTCAGTTCAACAAGTGAAAAGCCTTTTAAATAAAAGTATTTCGATTACAATTAATTGTAGAAGCTCTCAGATTGATAAAAGTTTTCGGACTGAAGGATTTTTAGTTGGTTTGCAAGGTTTTGGGTCACCACTGAAAATAAACAAGATACACTGATGTCCGCTATTTTTAAAGATAAAGCTAAGCCATGTTGTCCAAGCTAGGTAGGGCTAATGGGAAAACGTCATGTTAATAATCACTGCTATTATAAGCACTAAGAGGTAAAGATTAAGTATACTAGCTTTAAATTGAAATGCTATAACGCATTTATGCTTTGGGGGCGTTATTTACAGCCGTAAATAAAGTGGTTGTAGTCAACGTTTTTATAAAGACAGATCGTCACCACTGTGTAAATAAAAATATTAAGTACGGAATTCGTGTCTCTGGTTGGCTGAGAGCCGATTTGAAAATTTGAATTGGTGTGAAGGAGACAAAGCTAAGTCAAGTCGGTTCAGAACGAGTAGCTTTGGATTGGAAATGGAAAAAGCCTCGATTTATAATTAAACAGTTAGTATATAAATAGCGCTAATATGCAATTGCAGTTTAATAGAAGATAAAATCGTGATAAAGCCATTGGTTTGCATTCGGTAGTCGCTGTTGGGTTTCGTAGAGTTTAAGTAATTAAGTAATAATTAAATAAATAAAACTTCAGTATTTTTACCGGTAAATAGGCCTGGACGAAAGTAGTGTTATTTAATTAAAATAAGTGCAAATGTGTGAACTAAGTTGGGGATGAAACCAGCTAATGCTAGAACACATTTAATGATTAAGTTATTATTGAAGCTAATAATACTGGTTGGTTGTGGTGAAAACACGGCAAACACTTTGAATCAATTGCACAATTTGAACGATCGTGATTGCAAATTTAAACGACAAACTATTAGATTAATAGTTTCAAACATGTATGTGGGAAAGGCCTGTGCATTAGCAGTCACCTTTCCCCTAAAACAACACTAAGCTGGATGGCTTTAGGCCCAAGTAAAAATAAGTAATTACATTTTTACAAGTCAATGATCGACCATAAGTTATCTTCATTACGGCGAAGACATTTTTATTCATTTTTATCGTAACGCAAAGTTGTATTAAAAAAGTGAACGGTAGCACATAAACAAGTTCTGTTTGTGTAAGATTGAGAGGAGAGTTCAGGCTATGATCTACTAATACACTTGGTCGATTCAATCCATTGGTTGATTAGATATCATAAAAAGAGTGTCCAGTTTTGACGGAATAGGCCCATGCGGCCCTTATCAACAGCAACAGGACGACGATCTAAGAGATCGTGCCAAAATATTAGGCCTAACCCATTCAGGTTAGTAACTCAAGTTAAATTTTCTAAAAAATACTTCACATCAGGCAAACGTTTGTGTTCCAGCAAGGAAGGGGTGTCGAGACACCCATTTATTTCTCCAGGCTAAAAAGCAGGAACACAAAAGAAGGAATCTGACATGATCCAAAGTAAGCAAAATGGTCTCCCGCGTTTTCACCCAGAATACCCAAAATAGAATGACTGACAACGGCACTATATCTACCGCCACGCCGCCAGCGATCCTGGCGGTAGACTTGCTATAAACTCAAACGCACTGCGGTTTTAAAAATCGGGCAAATAAAGCAAAATCAAGAGGATTTAGCACATACTGAAGGTTAGTATTTTGCAGCGAGTAAGACACTAATTTTAGCTTTAAAAGTCTGTTTTTCACTTTCATCCAAAAAATACTTCCCTTTAGTTATAGGTTGACTTCTTCCAAAAGAAGGTGGGTTGAGCCAAACCCAGAACTGTCTGCACAGATGATACCCGTATTCTCTTAACAGCACATTCTACGAAGGTACGCATCTAATGCTAAGCTAAGCCTGACGTCTACGGTAGCTACGCCCCAACAATTCTGTTCTACACAACTACCAGCCATGGCATATTCTCTAATGTTTGCACCTCCACCAGCCACTATGACATTTGGGAGATAGTGGCTGATGAGGTGTACGGTATTTGTTTGTTGTGCTATGAACAACCCACCACAATCTCATCTAAAGGCTCCCCCATTGCAAGAGCTCAAGATGAAGCCTACATTAAAAATATTCATGTGTCATTATGTAGCCGGGAATTAACACCCGGGTTGCTTGATTACGTGCAGACTGCTGTAACCACTACGCAACGACAATGTTACCCTGAGCATGTACGTTTGCACCGAAGGGGAAAGGCCCACACGGTCTGGGGCGTCCTCACACCCTCTTGATTGCCTCACAAATCCATGGAAAAAAGCAGCACCTTCATGGGTGCGTTGAAACTTCGTCAAGTTTGAGCAATACGGGCACCCAGGCCACCACAACTAGGACCATATTCTCCAGAAGACCAAGGTGCAGTCGGGTTTTTTTTTTTTTTTTTTTTTAGCTTCCAGGTAAAACCACAAGGCAATCGGGCGCCATACACGAAAACCACTGAGGTATCCCATTACCGGGCCAAGTGGCTTGATGATCACTGGACGTGGGGTTCGACTAACATCTGGCACCCCGCATGGTATCCGGATGGGAACATGAGAGTGAGGCCTAATAGGACAGTTCTCCCTGGTGAACATCACTTGTATCTAAGAGGGCAGCATGAACGTAAAAGTGTTTGTCTTGTAACATTGAGTGACGGATGCTGAATTCCTCTTAGTGGAATACATATACACGCTTGTTTTCTTTAACCCTCTGGGTCCTAAGCTTTTATTTTCTTAACTCAAACGTATATAATGTAAAGCCGATATATCGGCTTCTAGGGCCCAGAGGGTTAAGCGGATACTGCGTTGCAATTAATTGACCCATTAAAGCTCTTGCTCTACGTATATAGCCTGGTACTTCTTCGTTAAGTGTCATTTTAATGGACATCAGTCGCCAAGACGCTGTAACGGACATTGGCTCATCCTCATACCAACTTGTGTGCTGTTATGCAACTAAGGCGGGAAAGTATCCTTGAAACTGTGGTTGACTTTTGTTGGCACCAAAATCATTTGTTGAACAGCAAGGGCCTTTTGGTTTTGCGCCAAAACCGTGGGCGGATGTGCAAGAGAACATGACCAAGTATTGTTGGCCACAATTGGTAAAAACTTTGTAACCAAGAACTGGATTGGTTAATGAACTCGTGTGCTGATTGGCTGTCTGGTTGAGCCTTGGAGCCGACCAGAGCATATAAAAAGCAGGGGCTTCAGAGTCCGATGTTCTATTCTCGTCGATTCTTGTGGTGAGAATGATCGTTTTAATGTAAACCAAAATTTGTCATGTTTATTCCGTATTAACAAGGTTTAACTACTTCAGGTTTGGTTTCTACATTGAACACACATCACAACGCTTCATCTGGTCAAATGGATCAACTCTCGCATAGTCTACAATTTTAAAATTAGCAGGTCCTAGATTTATTTTGCCTATCTGTGGGTCTTTAAGCAAATTAGGCACCATGGCACGCCTGAGCATCATTTTGCACTCAGCGTTTTTATGGTCACGTCTTGTGGTGTTGCTGCGAGATCTAATGGCTTTTTAATTGTGGTGATCCACTGCTTCTCCTCAGCCAAACAAGTAAATACAATTTTCCCAACATTATAGGTCTCGAAGACGTTCAGGATTGGTATACCCTTGTAGTGGACGGGTAAGGTTGGTTAATGTCTCTGACGGCCTAAGCTGTCTATTCTGCTCTTCTGTTTCCTAAAGTTGAGCCATTGTATATCAGGAGGTATTAAAGATACCTAGGAAACTAGGAGTACTTTCATTAAAAGAAAAAAAAAAAACACACGAGTGAAGGGGGGGATTTAGCCTGGGGGATGCAGCGAAGACAGGCAGCATTCCCTAGGCTAAAGGAGAACTGTGCAGCCAAAGTCTCCAAAGTCAGCAACATTAGAGATGGATCGGTTTCGATTAACCACAGCACGATTTTCAGTCATCACAAAAATCGCCTGCACCTTAAAAACCAAAATTTTAACACTGATTAAAATTTAGTTTTTACTATCCTAATAACACTTACCATCAGCAGTTGTACTAGGCAGTCATAAAAACCAAAAATAAAAAATAAAACGAAAAGACTTATTCAGTTGTGTCCGTACGCTGACTGCCCAACGAAAATAGTGAGCAATGGCCGACCGGAAGGTGGCGGTCACGTAGCGCAATCGCACCTTAGGGCATGCTGACTGGTGGCACGAATGATATAAGGGATTGGGCACTTAAACGAGCTTTTCTAGCAAAGGTGAGTATTTTACGATGAAAGTGAAAAGTTGAAAACCAAGAAAGTGGGTGGCAACCATTCCAGTTTGGTCCATTTGAGCTGGAATGATCCTAAGGTATTATAGGGTGAGGTTTACTAATGAATTTTGGTACAATACAGGTATTTGGTCTTATTAAATTACTGAATTATGGTCAACTCCCCATCCCCCTAACATTGTAGTTCTACAGTAGTTTAGCTTCCTAAATATGACGTTAATTTCGTAGCTTGCTATTTTGTAAAGAAGCTTTGGCTCTGCTGTGAGTGAGTCAGCCAGACTACGGTATTTAATATCACCTCTCTCTCTCTCTCTTTTGGAATTTACACTTGTACAGATGTACCTATGTACGTAGGCTACGCAAAAAACAATGTTGTCGTGCTATATTTATGTGGAAAGTTATTACAGCCAGTAATTATTTTTGTTATATCATTAAATATTTAGAATTTACAATTATTAGTTTATTTAACAACTCTCTTAAACAGAACGGAAAGCCGACGGCTAAACAAGAGTCAAATACAGATGCAATCCTATTTACGTTGCGTTTTGGGACTTGTATATCAGACAGCCTGAGCGGGGAATCGAACTCACAACCAGTGAAAAGAAAGGCTGAGGTCCTACCGCTGAGCCATACTGACACAGCCGGGTCAGTAAGGCTCAGTGGTAGGACCTCGGCCTTTCGTTTCAAAGGTTGTGGGTTCAATTCTGCACTCAGTCAGTCTGACATACAAGTCCAAAAGGCAACGTAAATAGGTTTGCATCTGTATTTATTTAACTCTCTTAAAGTTGTTACAATCAAGTCAGACCAATTAAAATAAAATTACCTTGGTTCAGGTACGTTAGTGTTTCTTCATGCATTTTGGTTGCAATAGAAGTGGCTGCTCCCAGCACATACTGAAACCTATTCTGTCCCAACATAGAATTACTAATAGGATAGGTACCAGTGTGCAGGAGATGGCCTGGAGACACGTGTGATGCAATGCCACACGCACTCGCTGTAGGCGTCTGGGATCCTGACGTACTCCCTTGGCGACACCTGAAAAGAAAGGTTTGTGTGTTAAACTGAGTAAGTAGCGGAAACTTCATCATATCTTTTGCAGTACGAAGTTTAGCCAAGTCAGTGGCAGAAACATTGCGTATCCTCTCAATTCAAGACCACGCTAATATACACATACTTGAAGAACTTAGCCTACCTTCAATACCATTTGCATAATTTGAACTCGGGATGTACACCAGCCCAGCTCACCTAATTGCAAAGATTGCGCATTTTAGCCCGTAACTGCCTAGGTATCAAAATACCAGGGGCACCTGATTGATTTTGGTTTCTATATTACCTAACCTAAAAGGAGACGCTGGCGTAGTAGTAGGTACATGTTGAAAAGGACGGCAAATGATGAAGATGTCTTGGTCAATGAAGGAGCACTTGTCTTCCATGGACGTGGGCTGAGGATGAAGGGACTGATGACGAATGTCCAACCCAGGTACAATAGCGCTTGTGCAAGATCCAGCGAAGGCTGCGGCCAAAGGCGTCAATGACGAAGGGCGTCTTATGATGAAGAGGATGCGACCATGTGGAGGTGTGAAGGAGAAGAAGTCACGGTGTGATAGAAAGGATGATGCAGCAGAAACCATGTCGATCGATCGTCTATACAAAGCCAAGCTGCAGGCCGAAGCGATGTAGTTGGAGCCTAGCCTGGACGAAGTGTCTTCTGCTATTGGCGACAAAGGCTTGAATGATTAATGCACGCCCGTTGGTCGTTTGTTTACGATGTCAAGTAGCATACATGCAAAAAGTTCCTAACCGTCTGGTAAAGGCTCGAAAAATGAGGACTGTTTTTTTTTTTAGTATTTAATGTTAGACAGTGGCACAGCCAAGAATTTTTGTTGGGGGGGGGGGGGGGGGGGCGGAGGAGAAAGAAATTAAAATGTGGCGTGCCAAATTCAGCTCGGGGGTCTGGAGGAGTGCTGTGAGCTCCCCCAGCGGAGTCCACGGCGAAGCCTTGGTAGTCAACGACTTTTCAATAGTTTGACCACCTTTGAGACACCTGGAAGACCCAATTAGAAATTTCTAATTCGCAGTAAACTTCTTGCTTATTTATTTTATCATTTTTTTTTTTGATTTGGTGTTGGGGAGGAGGGAGGCAATTCCCTTCCCCCCTAGTGCACCACTGATGTCAGTTTGAATCCCCTGTACTGCTAACTTATACTCGTTTTCCCCATTTTAAAAAGCGCCACGTCTCGCCTACCCCCTTCCCCCGATACACATTTCCCCCAGAAGATGTCACAACGTGCATCCCTTCTCCCCCCCAACCCATATTTACGACTTACGACATGGGGCACCGCTCCAAAAAGTTGCTTCTTGAGCTGTTTATTACCTAGGCTTCAGAGATTTATACCGATTTATTATCAAGCATTTTACAAATTTCTTTTTGGATATGTTGTTTGAATTTTAAGCTTACAAATGCAACAAATTACAGGAAGAGAAATGCAGAAATTCACTATTCGATATGTTGAGCATCGATTTCTGTAGGCAAAATGTTGTTATTGATGTCTATAATTGTAGAATACACTTTAGTTGAATGTAGCATTAAAAAACTGCAAAAGTTGCGTATCATTCTTTTTTTGCGAAGTTAGAATGCAGAATATCGGTCATTTTCCATTAGCGGTAGCGGTCGAACCATTTGACTGGGCGCCGCCATCTTGGATTTGTTGACAAGCGGGAATTCCCCACTATCCGGGTCTCAAAAAATATTTCCTCGATGGCCATTCGACATGCGCCAATCTGGCGAAATGTAGTAAGCTGTTTTTCGCTGTTTCAAGCGTGTAGCTTTCCAAAGCAGAGGGATGTTTTTAAAGTCAGCGGCTTGCGAGCCACTTGGAAGCGAGGCAAGCTTTCCCATTTTTTAATTCAAGCTGCTTGCCACTGAGAAACCTTTCCGTCGTTTTTAAAAACAGTGGCTTGGCAGCCGCTGGCAAGCCAAGTAAGCGAGGAAAAAGGGCGACGAGTTCGCTGAGCTTACACAACCAATATGGGGGCACGATGTGAGCATGCGCCATTGCCGCGGAGCAACAATCGGCAACAATCATCATACAATCGATAAATCTACATGATACGTGCGTGATAAGTACGATATTGATAGCTGCCAGCATCTTAATTGATTAGTCTTTACTCTCATCATCTTAAACGCTACTAATAATGTGATAAAACAGAGAAAAGAGCTATAATAACTGATTTTGTTACTGTCGGCCATGTTTGTGCTGAGTAAGCATCAAAAAACGTCGTTTTTCATCTCAGCTTGAAAATGGGAAAAGCGAAGGAAGCCGAGATCAAGCAAACTCAGCGATCAGCAAGCAAGCCGCTGACTTTAAATATATCCCTCATTTGAAGATCGTGTTCCTTCATTGGCCAGTAAACACCACGTGACCAATTTGGCGCTCTCTCTTTGGCTAATGCCCGTTTCAATACGGCCACTGTGGTTCGCTTTAGATTTCACGAAGGTGTTTATGCTTTGTTCGTCGTTGAAATCACGAGAAAAATTAAGTTTAAAAAAATTAAAAGAGCTACTACAACGCAGTACTAAAACTGAAAAGAAGCCTACAAACCTTCACATTATCATTTATAGGGTGAGAACAAAACTAAGTAGCTTAACTAACGCTGACTTTTGGAAGCATTTTCTCTAAACGGAAATTTTCACCTTTATTTTCAGTTCGTTACCGCCCGTAATTTAAGTACCTTAATGAATATCTGTTGCATGCAAGTAATTAAGTTTCAAATCATCATGTCCATTGCTTGTCGCAAAAATATATATTTCGTTTGTGCCTATAAAAGAAACTACAAGAGTTCATGGGCTGCAACAATTTCTTCCCGCTTTCTCGGTGATGTTGTCGGCTGAGCTACGGTTTTATCGGGTAACCTGGTTACCGAACTTTTTGCATGCATGTCAAGTAGTAGGTTCATACAGCAGAAGCATGTATGGCGAGCCAAGCCCGGAGAAGAGTCTCGAACAACAAAGGGGTGTAGGGAATGGTGTTTCCAACAAGGAGGTTAGTGGAAAACAGTATATAGAGGAAGGTTGGCAGGCAGACGAAGGGCAGCCAAGGACTGGTTATGATGAAAGACGTCTAAGAGCAGAGTCCATATCCGACGAAGGATGAGGCACAGAACGAACGTGCAGCAAGAACCATGCTAATTTTCGTGTGTAGTAAGCAAGCCGCAGGCTGGAACATCAGAAGCAGTATGGTTGAGGCCTAGTGGTCGCAATTACCGGTTATTTCATTAAATGTTTAACCTGTTTTTTTAACGTGCAGTTACCGTGTAACCGATTATTAACAATGTTTACAAAACTATTGTTTAAAAAAAAATTGTTTAGTAATAAACGCAGACCATTCTTTAACATATCGTCGGTTTAATTGGTCACAGCAAGTGCAAAACGTGTTGTATACTTTACAACAATAAGCAAATAAATAGATTGTTCACCGGCCGGCTTTGTTGGGTGTTTTCCAGTAAGATGATTTTTCATGGATCCAGTTGATCCGCCTGCATATTTTAAAATCGTACCACACAATTCGCATTTAATAGTATCAGCAGACACTTTCGTAAAGTGCTTCCAAACATCTGATCTTGGTGGTATTTTAGGAAAAATATTACCTGACTTGCACACGTGGTGAAAGAGAGACGGAGCTATGACGATCGTGATTGACAGCTCAGGTGAAAACATGCGAAATACTCCGGGCTACTTGGACAATGGACGAGTCTACTTTAGGAGTTTGGCCGCCGGTAATGGGGGAGTGAAGGTCAAGCTTTAACTAAGGCAAGTTGTGCTGCGTGTTCATCGCAGCTGTGTTGGTCTTTAAATAGATTACGTTTACTCGAATTTAGGGATCGACCGAATCTACTTTTACCAAATCCGGATCGAGTCCGGATAATTTACAAGATTTGGTGAATCGGATCCGGATCCTAACCGAATCCAAAATAAAAACTTTGTTGATTGCTTCAGACCTTTGTATTTTATACAGACTAAATTTTCAGTCTAGCTGAGTAAAGTAGCAAAGTGAGTAAAGTTTAAAGACTCCAGTACCTATTTTCGCAACTTGTTTATTGGTTTTTCACTTATAACTTCTGAATAGTTTATGCTAGCCATTTGAAATTAGCTCCATTGAAAAGCTGGTGAAAAAACGCTTCGAATGGTATATTGAAACGTTGAAAACGGCCAAAAATTAGCGAAGTTATTGAAAAATCGCCCAGACATTAAAATTTTGCCGAATCCGAATCGAATCCGAACCCTAAAGATCCGGCTTCAGATCCGGTTCGGATTCGGATTCGGTCGATCCCTACTCGAATTACGTTTACTCGATTACTCGATTACTCGTTTACTCGGATTAAAATCCGTTTAATCGAACTTCCTACGGTTATCGGTTACACGTTTAACCGCTGCAACCACTATTGAGGCCAGATTCCTAATTGCGGCCAGATGTTCGTTGAGCTTGGCAGACGAAGGTCAAAGGCCAGGTGAAGGGTGAAGGGTGAAGGGTAACCGGAGGGCAACCGTTGAGAAGAGCTACAATGCCTGACAGTAGAAGAAGGACCTGCCGAAGGAGCTGGCCGTGAGAAATCCAACGTAGGAACCAAGGGTGCGGTATTTTCAAAGACTGGTTGACCGGCCAGTTGGTGAAGAACGACCGACGATTGAGTGTGAAGAAGGTGAGGGCTAGCAGCCCTAGGAAGGCTTGTGAGACGATGAAGACGAAGGCTGCCTTGGCCCGGGTCGCAACAACTACTGTGGTGTAGTTCGAACCACAGAGGGCGACCAAGGTGCCGAGGAGGTCCAGATTGTAAAATCCACATAGAACGACTGGTTCTTCTTGGGAATTAGCTGAAATCGCAGACGTCCGTTTGTCAAGGCACAAAAGGTGGTAACAGGACGGACAGTGAAGCTGTAGACGGTGTGAAGGGATAGGCAGAACTATCGGGCAAGTGAGGGCAGCCGAATGGACACCGGCGAAGGAGAGGAGGAGGAGCAGACGAAGGCCTAGGTGAACATGATGAGCTCTTGATGAGCAGAACCAGCCGAGGCGCCAGTCAAACAGGACACCGAAATGGCATTCGGTGTGAAGGGCAGGTCCGAAGGCGTTAGAGACGAACGACAGGTGGCAGTCATATCGTGAATCAGTCACCAATCGTCCAACGATGGTTCTGATGTCCAAGTGAGGTGGCCAAGTAGACGAAGCAGTGTAGGTCGCAAAGCAAGCAAGGCTAGGTAGAACTTCAGTTGCGGCCGAAGGCCCATGCCGGGGACCAGGGTGTGGATGGTCGTCCAGATGCTGCAGCAGAAGTGAATTGTCTGAACGTGAAGGACAGCAAATGGCAGGAAATGCCAGAAGCACTAGCGAACGGTCCGGCAAACAAGAGGACAAGCCGGCAGCAGCGACGACCGTCGGAGAGATCACGACAAACAGAAAGGTCACAAGTAGGCTAAGCCTTATATGCGACCACTGCACAGAAACGACCAAAGGGCTGAAGGAACCACGAACGGCACGTGGAGAAGGTTGTTCTGGAGAAAGGAAGAGACGGCCGGTGCAACGGCCGCTGCAGGGTCCACGATGTCCAGTTGAGTGGTCAATACGAACAGGTAGTGAAGTTGCAAGCAGGTGCAAGCCTCAAATGCAACCACTGCACGTAATGACTGAAAGCAAGGGACGACGAACAGCCGGTGATGATAGCAGCACTTGCGAACAGTCCGGCAAACGAGAAGACGAGTCGGCAGACACAATGACCGTTGTAGAATCCATGGTGTCCAGTTCAGTGGTCAAGACGAACTGGTAGAAACGTCGCAAGCAGGCGTAAACCTCATAAATGACCAACCAGAACGACGACTGAAGGTCAGGAATATTCCAAGGGCCTCAGCACGGTTGCGCTAAAAATGAAAGGTCCAGAGAGCAGGCGGGAGCAATCATAAAGACCTATAGAAGAAAGATGAAACCAGACCGTTTACCGGTTTTAGATGAAACCAGGTCTGGTACCTGCGCTTTTATAGGAGGACTGCGTCACGCATGTGCTAATGATAAGCCACCGAGCTGGCAGAGAAGCCAACAACTTCTTCTGTGGGGGAAGATTGTCTTCAAAGAAGGAATGCTAGAAATTGCAGGTAGTTAATATTTTAGTCAGCATACAGAAACTACTTTATCCGTAGGTTTATATCATTCTCCGTTTGTCTGGTTACGACTAACTCCGTAGCCTTGCTTTCAAGGCATTGCGGGAATGCAGGCTGGAGCACTACAAATACAATTTTTATTCAATTTCCAAATGAGTTGCATCACAACATTCCTTGTTTCTTTAGCGCTCCATGTATGCCAAACTGTAAGGCAGATCCACGTTTCACCACGTGAGAATATTCCCTTCCTCCCACCTCGTGGGAAGGTGGTTTTCTGTGTTTGTAGGCCTCGCAGACCTCCAATTAAAAAATATAGGTTAAAAAGAGGTTGTAAAATTAAAAATATAGGCTTTTAAAGGTTCTTATTCAGCAAATTAATAGGCTTTTATAGGTTTTTTTTTCTATTTATTTCATTAAACATACTTAAAAAAGGCAAATAAGATGATCTACTCTTGTTTATTACAATAACAATTTGCTTCGCTCACTCTGTTAGCATAAATTTATGCTTCATATAATTTAGTTGATTTCTTTCTGATCAGTTTGCCTGGTCGAACTTGGCGTCTTCAAAGAAGTTTTTCTCATATTTGAGGGTCAACATATCAATTTACAGCAATGAAAATAGGCCTATCCGAAGCGTAATTTAATTATGTTTCATTTGTTGTTACTCTTATATTTGTAGGTGCCGTAGTTCAAGAGGAGGAGAGAAATACGCACGCCCAGCGTACGTTATTAATAACGGCCTTTTTCAACTCTTGTAAATACAGACGGAATAATTAAAATAGGTTGTATTTATCATATTAAAGACAGTCACTTACGCATAACCCAAAATCGTCCAAGTTCCACAATTTAAACTTGCAAATTTTCGACTATCTCTACTGATAGGCTTCTTCAGGTAAGAGTCATGAGATGGCTGGGAAGTTCGGGGCAAGTTTTGACTGAAGGAGGGGAGGGGGGGGGGGGGGGGGGGTGGTGGTTTGAGATTTCTGATGAGCCTTGTTCGGCGTAGTTCGAGGTGTGCACGAATAATGGACGGTACCAAGATGATACTGCATCCTGGAGGATGGGTATGGTAATGTTTCGCAGGTGAATTTGAGTCGAAACTTTCCCGTTATTTTTTTTGTTTTTTGAGGGAGAAAATTTAGAAAAATTTAGAAGAAGTGTTGGAAGAAAATTTTTTTTAGTTAGTTTAAGTTAGTTTTCGTTTCAGAATGGGTACAGGGATTAACACAGGACTTTGTGGATGCGATTGCAAGGTGCAACCCGGTCCCAGGAAAGCGCCCCATCCCATCTCGTCCAAACTGTTGCGAAAAAAAGGGGGGGGGGGGGGGATAGCATTATTAATTCAGTTAATAATAGTTAGCGAAGAGACTCCAATTGTCTGGTTTATTCTTAATGGAAGTGAGAATGAGGTTGGATTGAAGTTCCATGGAATGAAGAGAATGACGAATTTCCTGAAAGTATCCATTCCGTTCCCGTTTTCTAGTTGACGTTTTCGAAAAGGTAGTTGTTTAAGGCCTGTTGGTGAAAGAGAAACTGTAGTCCTATGCATGGAAACGACAGTCGATGCAAGGAAGTTATCTGGTGCGTGTTTGTGACAGCCTCTTTATTTCTGCTTTGCAGGGCAGGAAGACTGGAGCATTTGTCAAATTGCCACACTTGGCGTGCAATATATTTGTCAGGTGGCATGGCTTGATTGGCCCGGATCCATTCCTGTGCAATTGCAGCGTGTTCCAGGCGAGCGAATTCTGGAAGTCTTGGAGGGTTGAGACTGGGATCAGAATAGAATGAAGGTTGATTTTGAGGAAGCACATACGATCCTAATATGTATTGTAAGCTAGGGAGGATAACCGTTGAGTGGCAAGGTGCACTTTAGATACCTTCGGCTTAACAGGAGGTTGTGGCTGGTGGATTTTGAATATTGTTTTTTTTTTTTTTTTTCTCATTTCCTGAAGGAGGTAAAGGTGAAAGTTTTCGAAATTTTGCGTTGGCGCGTTTAACTCTGCGTTGGAGGTGGTTGTTGCTTGTGGTTAAATTGGCAATGTTTAGCTTCTGGGCAGTGACGATTTTTTTCTGCATTTGCAAGTTTGGTTTAAGTGTGGAAACTTTCCTCGACACAGGGGAAGAATTTTTCTTCATATGGCTGAGCTCTTTTTTGTTTAGGTCACGTTTGTGATGGAGTGATTTGTAGAGAGAAGACTTATTGGTGAAAATCCGGGCTTCGCTGTGTTTTCAGTGGACTGCAGTCAGGGCCGAAGGAAGTGTCAACTTGATTGGATTGAGGTGGAGCACTGAAGTTGGCGTCGAGTGACGCAGAAAGGGAAGTTGTTGGCTGCGAGTTTGGCTGAACAGGTGGTGTGGACCGACGATTTCACTGGTTGGGGTTGGATTCGAAGCTGTATTGTTGGGAGTGTTCCAAGAAGAGCTGGGCTTCAGAGTTTCAGTTCCCTTAATCATGGGGGGGGAATGAAAATGATAAGCACGATGAACACTGGGACGTTCCGGATGGAGATACTTTGGAGGATGCTGAGTTCGAGGACTGAGCAATCAGTACAGCTAAATCCCTGGCTTTCTTCTCATGTATCTGCTTAGATCTCAGTGATGCAGCGCGGTTCTTTTTGCATATAAGAGGCCAGTTGGTCGGTTTAATGGAGAGACAAATAGTACAAGGGTCGGTGTTATAATTACAGAACCTGTGTTTTTGGTATGACGTGTGCGGGTCATTAACGCTTTTTATGGGAAACGACAGCCGCACAGGAGCAGGTTTCCAGTTTCCGAACAGAGGAAGGGTTACAACCACGGATGAGATTTGAAGTCGTTTTGCCACCACGAATATTGGGAGCCATCGAGACGGTGCGAGAAAGAGCCGAAACACTGTTGTTGCGTTGAAAAGCAGGTGGCAGAGGGTACGGACAGGAAGAAACCCCACAGCGGGAAGAGGATAGATTCTCTGGAGAGGGGTAAACCGAAGTGGTTGTGTGAAGGAGTGCAAAGCTTTGGAAGATTTCAATCAATTCACCATGTGTTAGTGAAATATGGAAAGAGAGAGGTCCCAGCATTTCTCCCCTAATTTTTTTTAATATTGGGGGGGGGGGGGGATGAGAAGGGTCAGAGGATGTGGCACAAGGGCTGTGCGGAGAGGATGCGATGAAGAATTGTGAAGAAAACAATTTGTTTATGGTTGCAAATGTTTTAAATCGATTATTTATTAATTGATCTTTTTTTTTTATTGTATTGTTTTCTACTGCCGATTCAAGTCAACAAGAGGACGTGGGGAGGGGTGTCCACAGCCTCCCTGAAAGTGCGAGGGATGGGGAACCATCCCATGATGGGGTGAAGGGGTAAAATGGCATTAGGTGAGGGGTAGCAGGCACATCAGAGGAAGGTACGTGTGGCAGATACTGATGCAAAATGAAGGACAGCAGGCTGAGAATGACTGAGCAGGCTAGCAAGGATGGAAGGCTGAGAAGAAGGCTGGTCCTGAGAAGCTGTAGCGACGAAACATGAGGTGCAGCTGGCTTCAACAGACAGGCTAGCGACAATCAGTGTAGTCCGATGATGAGCGCACAAGTGACGGTTGTAAGCATGTCGCCGGAATTGTGACAAAAATACAGGAAATAAGAAGAGGAACAGAAGGCAGCACGAGAAGACGTGAGCAGCAGGGTTGATGGACGAAGCGGGAAATGCAGTCGTGGACGGTGACAAGAAGGTTTGAAGGCTGTAACGATGGCAGGTGTTCAGCAAGGCTGAGAAGAGTGGCCGTGAACGGATGAAAAAGGTCCACAGACGGTGCGGGATTGTAGCTGTGGTCGCTCCGATTGGCGAGGGTGAAGGGCAGCAGGCCTGGCGGCAAGAAACGAGGGACCGGAGCGGATGTGATACGATGAGAACAGCCGACAGGGTCACGTTGTGGGTGGAAACCGGGTGGCCATCCCGGGAAACTCAGAGTAGAGTCAGAAGCGGTGCGGGGCAGTGGGTTGATGGCCGGTCGAAGTCAACCAAAAGCGGGAAGATGCACGGCGAGGGCAGATAGTGACGGGCGAGGATATGGCGGTTGCCGGCAAGTGAGAACATGGTCCAGAAACATGCGATGACGATTAGCAAAGGAAAGTGGCGACCGGTCGTTGTCTTGCAGAGCGATGGTGGGAGCGTGCTCCAAGTGAAGAATGTCAAGTTTATGGACGGACGCTGGATGAAGTTACTTCTTTAGAGCGTGAGATCTCTCGAACTAAAGCGAAAGATGAAGCGAGTTACAGTGGCGTATGGTCTTGCCAGAGACACCACATCAGAGCGGCTTGAAATTCCATGATGAAAGACGAAAGCGAAGCAGAAGATGATGCAAGTAGATGTGTTGAGCGGCCGGTGGCTGGCTGACGACGTAACACCATTTATGGAGGGTCTGCGCGTGCTAGCGCATGTGCAGATGGATTTCTGAGCTGAGCCTATCTAGAGGGTTTTGATTTCTCCAGAGTAGACAGCATCCAAGAACTGAATGCAGAAATTTACAGGTAGTGTATATTTTCACGACGGCAACTAGAAACATATTATGCATACAAATTAAATCCATGAAAACACTGGTAACATCGTCATCTAGTGGTATGACACTAAAATTTGTAATCTCAAATTTTTTCTTTCGTGTAAAAGTAACGTACGTCGAGAGGAAGACAGAAGCTGAGATGTTTTTAGAAATGTTGACTGCTGAAAGTATAATTTTTGAGATCCATAAATGTATTTTTACCCAGTTGTACGAGTGTTATTTTTAGTAAGAGTCGATTTGTTTTCTCTTGCGAATACAGCGATAGCTATGGCTGCTAATTGTCAAACACCAGTGACTAATTACCCCTCCTTAAAGAATACAATCCAAAAACCCAAAGGATTTCTTGGCCGTGGTGTAAACGAGCGCCACCGAAAAACGCCTGTTTTTCAAAAATTTGAATTTTTTTTTCTTGAGGCACCAAATGCCTCGCCGAGGCATATCTTGCCGTTTCTGCAATAATGGTCCGATTCTCACAAACTCTTCGACATTTAATAGCCTGTCTAAATAAAAGACTCTTGGGGAAGCCCAAATCCGGACTTTCCACCAGGAAGAACCATCAAACTACGTTTGAAGATCACCTCAAACTCACCACATCGCACCTTCATCATGGCCGCCATTATCGAACTCTGTATTTATGTATTTTTGTTTTATCCTTTTCCTTTTAGGGCAAAAAGCCCGAACACACTAGCTTAGTGCATTTTAGGAGGAGCTTCCTCTGCGAAGGTCCTAAACCTCGATCTCATGTACAGACAACAATTTGAAGTGTGATATTTTTTATTGTGTTTGTCGGCCGCAATCCATATGAAAAATTTCCACAACGATCAATTTTAACTTCAAAATTTAAACGTTAAACGTCCCAGTACTTAATGCATTATAGGATCCAACTAAGCTAGTTTAATTAATCGCATTTATACTTTTATAATAATCTTTTACCCCCATGTGTCCAAACGTACTACGACCTGGCACTCTACCGGACACGAATTTTCAGTGTATATATGTTTGTTTTAGTTCTCCTCTAGACCCGACTGAGACCTTTCAAACACTACTGATAGCTTGATCTACTATTAAAAACCAAAAGATGTTTATAAAAGATCTATTCAAACCCAATCCGAAAGTCAAACTATGCAATAACTTCGAATCCTCAATTCCCCCCCCCCCCCCAGCCAAAACACTAGTTGTGGTGTATAACACTGCAGTTTACAGTTAAAGCTTATAAAATTTAATAGTAATGCTTTATGCATTACCCAAGCCAAAGTATTAAGCTTTAACACGAGCCTATTCACGTTACAAACATGTAAATATTCAATCAGTAGCCAATAAGACAAAATAAAGGCCTATTTCCCAATGTTACATTGAGTAAAACTCAAAACAGGCCTATCTTTTCCGTTTACATGTCCCTACTCCTTCAAACGGCTCTGCACCCAGTCCCTTTGTTCAACCGACTTCTCCTCCCACTTTCCATTGTTCTTGAGGCCCTCGGCCAATCAGACCCCCGCAGCTATCCTCGGCGTCCGCGCCTACTTCCGGTATTGTGTATAAAATCCCAGCCCCAGAACTCAATCGTTAGCACAACTCACAGATCTCAAGCTAGAGAAGGGTCACGCCAGGCACGATGGTAGTGGTTCGTATGTTATAGTTTAGCTTTTGAAAGTTCAGTTTAGGACCCCCATATTCTAAATTTTAGTTTAAAAACTTAACTTAACTCTCTAACTAGGGAAAATTATGGTGGAGACGCCTGTAGCGGCATCTTAGGTTCTCTCTCCCCATAACGTCAGAGTGGTTCTCTTACTAAAAACCAATTTTTCCAGTTTATTTTAAATGAATTTTTAATCTAAACTAAATGACGGTTTGATCTTTATGGAAGTCAAATTGAGACATACTGATGCCTAAGTGTAAAATTGCCGGGCTTTTTATTACTTAGAACAGTTCTCAAGGGAACTAAGGGAGGTTGTTCTTTTTGTACTTGGAAAACTTAGAAACATAACTCTGGACGGTTGATCATAAGAAACATACTGTCAGACTTTATCAGTTGCGGCTGTTGAGTCTTGTGGGTGTCTCCGGGAGCACCTAATATTACTTTTTCTAATGTGAAAATTTAACTTTTATTCAAACCAAGTGTGTTTGTCTGATTTGTGAATTGCTACTTGTAAATTCAAACTTGTTGCTTTTAAATAATTTATTTCAAAAGCTTTCAAAAGCAAAACGTAATATAAAGTGTTCTTTATTATTTGTCGCAAAAATAAAACCAGGAGTTTTAAGCTTCAGTTTTTTGCTAGACTTGTTAATTGTATTTTAGTTTAAAATAAATATGTAGCCCATCTTTAATTTTAGCTAGTAAAACAGTTAAATCCACCGTTGGTGGCAGCGATACCGACAGTTTAAGGTTAGGCCCCTTTAATTAGGATCGGCGCTTCATCTCCCATGCTGGGACAGTGCCCATGCTGTGTTGAATAACATAAAAAGTCGTCATTAACACCGATTAACCTCAAGCTGAAACTCCACGTACACCAGGGAAACCGGGGGCGTTACAAGCACCTAAGCCGTCGTAGCGTCCGCCGTTACACTTCAGCCTTTCAAAAAATTGCATAGATTTGACTAACACTCAAAAGATGCAAAAAGGCCACCATTTTCCATTTTAGTTTGCACTGTATAGCCAAATCTATTTATTTTTTAAAAGGAAGATGTGTTAGAAAGTTGCTTAATACAGTGTATTACGCAACTTTGTAACACATCTTCCTTTCAACAAATGCATAGATTCGTCTATACGGTAAAAAAACACAAAAACGGTCGCCATTTTCCAAGATGGCGGCGGGAGCTCAAATCGGAAGGGTGGGAAATTTGAAGGGAAAGTTTACAGCGGTATTCGGAACATATCTACCAAGTTTCATCTCCTTATGAATTAGTTCCAGGCAAAATGCTAATTCTACTGGACTGATTACATGTAAATAAACTGCAGATTATTTGCAGTTTTACACTTAGGATTACTTAATTTTACTTTAAAGTATGTTTTTATTAAACTTTATGGTTCATTTTAAACAATCAATTGCAGTTAATTACGTGAAATACAATGGACATTTACCCGTAACCATAAGGACAAAACGTAATTTATGAAGCAAAATAAAGTCTCCATAAAACCATTGCAATTAGGAAAGAGATTCTGCAGCTACAGCTCTTCAAAAAGCCATTGACATTATCTATTAGGGATGGTTGTATACATGTATACACATCATTAAGTGCTCGTTAAATTTGACCTACTGGAAACAGTAAGAGTACAACCCGATACCAGTATCGTATTCGATAGCCTTAACGCCTAGTTCTTTGTAATACACGATGTTTAGGTCGTAAAACGCTATCAATCGTGTCCAGTGGTAGTAAAAGAAGACCACTACATCACATATTACGATGAATACTAATAGGTCGTTTTTATGATTCGATGTGTGATGTACTGATCGTAAAATATCTAGGTAATAAACGACCACTACATCCCATATTATGATGAGTAGGTCATTTTTAACAATTACTATGCGATTACTGGTCTTAAAATTTGATCAATCGTATCTAGGTAGTTAAAGACGACTACTACATCACATGTTATGATAAGTACGTAATTTTTAACGACTAGTTCCTCGTAATACGTGATGTACTGGTCGTAAAATATGATTAATCAGTTCTATACTATGTATTGCGATAAGATGGTCGTATTAAATGCCCAAATTATTATACAATAAGGACTTATTGCACACATTTTGCTACCTACAGCTAAGCTAAAAAATGTTTGCAACATTCACGAAATGTTACCTGTTGGACACAAGCTTAAATAGTCGTAAATTGTGATTAATTGTAAGCTTTTTACAATCTATAAGAAAACGCTCAATAGGCAATAAACTATTCGTCTTTTGCAACAAATACTACCACTAAACGTACAATACGACCATGTCAAAAACGCACTAAGAAAGTACTCATTTTCTGATCGTATTTTACGACCTAAAATTTCAGTAAGGGACGCTTCTGCAAATCTAATTGACCCAATGGCCTTTGTTTACAGTAAGTTAATGAAAACGGTGAAATGAAAACTGGTTTTTAGAAAGGGACCGTGAACCCTTACGTTATGGCCGTTAACGTCCTAAATGCCGTTGGCGTAACGAACCATAAGTTTACATTCAAAGCTAAAGGTTTAATTTAATTTAAACTATAAATTTTGAATTTTAGAGTCCAAAAAATAAACTTTTAAGTTAAACTAAGTTTCATACGAACCAACTACCTTTGTCCGGCATGGCAACAATAGGACCGAGACATTTTCACTCCCGACCGGCGTAGCTACCTCTAGCATTAAGATTCCTGAGCTGTCCTAACGAATGTCTCTTGTAGCTGGGTTTTATACCTGCTGCCTGGCAGTCAAGGTGGGAGGTGGGGGGCCGGACCCCCCGCGGGGTGGTAGAGGGACCTTGGGTGAAGGATGGAAACTGACTCAGACCGACCAGGCTGTCATTACCGGAAGTGGGCATGACGGCGCGGACGGGCAGGTTAGCTTTGCGTTCTGAGTGGATGGGGAATTGAATACTGCAATTTGGTTGGAAGGGAATATTGGCAACAAGAAGAGCAAAGGGAATTGCCGACTTTAGTGACTTGAGAGGCCTTAGGAACTGAGTTTTGAACTCCCAACGTGAATAGGCCTATAAATTAAAAACTACGATATTAGGTCCCGCCCCTCCCCGCCGGGGGGGGGGGCGACGAAGTGTTAACTCAGAATTTACTTTTGGCTTTGGGAAATAAACTTATTTACAAGACATGATTTTAATTGAAGGAAAGCTAGTTTGTTTTCTTTGGTTTGGTAGCTACGGTCGGAGTTTGGACGGAGATGCTATTAAAAATAAACACTGGGTCCGTGAAAATAAACAATCATAAACGAAGAGCTCCGGTAGGGTTCATGGCAAGAAATTAAGTTTACCAAAGTGCATTTGAGCACAAAAAATAAAAGGTTAAATATACCAGCTTAGTACTTAAAGATGCTATAACGCATTTAAATTAATTTTAGTTGTTTGCAGAAGCAGACAAGTGAATTTTTAACAGTCGGACATTTTTCACAAATAACCAAAGTCTTAACTCGTTTTACAAATAAAAAATATTGAGTGTATCCATACATGTATGTGAGGTCAAGTACCTCCAAAAACATAACTAAGCTAGTGTTTTGGCTTTATGCCTGAAAGAATAAAATACAAAATATACAATGCTTGGAAAACGGCGACCGGAAATGAAGTTTGCCACGGCTCAGTTTGAGCGATTTTTCTTAGTGATGCCATTTATTAACGATGATGAAATTTGCGGATATTTTTTGGCGAAAAGTGTAGAGGATGTGTTCTTCTATTAAGAGCTGCAAGAATTGGTCGATTTGAAGCGTTTTCCATGGAGATATGCCTATTTTAGTAGCGAGGTCTTTTTGGTGTGGTAGCGGCAAATAAAAAAAGTGTTCGTTGAAAAACGAAGATTTCTGCCCTCAGGTTTTTGCTCGGCGGTGTCGAGGTGGCCTCACCACGAGTGTCTAATACAAGACCACGTTCACAGCAGTGGGGGACGAACGTCCCACCGGAGGTGCAGAAATCGATATACATATGCATACTGTTTGTCGTATGATGTGAACGAGGGAAAAATAACTGAGAACGGCATGGCCGTGGAGGAGTAAGTAATAATGAGTCTTTAAGACGTTCAACAGCGCCCGAGGACCCGGAGCCTCTGATCAGAGGTGAATGGAAGAACGTCCGAAAGTAACAACACCAAGGACCGGAAAGGAGCCTGTGGCGCGAAGTAGCCTTGAAACAGGGCGAATGGTGTAAATCGGGTTTGTGAAATGATAACATGGATAATAAGTAGGAACATGTTAATTCTTTGTCCGTACTTCACAGTAGGTTGCTAAAGTTCAGGGAAGTTGGCGAGGGCGAAGGTTCAGTGAAGATGCAGAGTATTAAGGAAACCACTTTTTAGAAGTGATTGTCAGCTTCATGGGCATATGATAGGGTTATGCCGATTAATCGTTTAAACGATAATCGTCTTCTTGATCGATAATCGTCCCTCCGGCTGCCGATATTTGTGGTATCGGTGTCGGCAACTTTCACAGAAATATCGCTAACTTTGGAACCGTTCCAGATTACGACATGCGGTTCGCAGGGTTTTGCTCAGGAAATCACAGAGTATCTTCCTAGCTATGTTTTACTATGGGTTACTATTTGAATATTTTTGTATTTTAATAATTATTGGACTTCTGCAGAGAACTACACCTTTGATGAAAAATTGGGAATGCAATTTTGGATCCGGTTCGGTATTGGTATCGGTGCAGCCTTATTTAAAATATTGGTCTATTTTATTTTTTTAAATAATTTCTGAAAGCATTCTGAACACAACCTTTCACATAGCAAACCCATACTCAATATCACTGACTTTCCAGATGTCTGATTTACTCTAAAACTAGGAAGAGGAGATTCGTATTTGTCACGTTAATTATGTTTCATACTAGTATCGTTATTTTCCAAGCTGCAGCAGTTTATAAACCGAGACAACAAAATTTAATATATGAAACCCAAGTTTCAGTAAAAATTGCTGCTTTCTTTGTAGCGTTCGAAAGCTGGGAGTCCCATTTTCCTTGTCTGAGATGAATGATGTCCTCAACTTCACTGCCTTTATTCCTTGCATAAACTGCTCTGTTTTCGATGAGCGTTTTGAAAATCCTTTAGTATTGCGACCTCCGATAGGTTCTTTCGTGGAACGAAACCTTTGAATGCATCGTAGCAAAGCCTCAAGTGACATCATGTGAAGCGAGTGTTCGGACGGAACGATAAAAATGGAGTGGACTCAAAAGTATTAAACTTAAAAAAAATTATTTGGGGGATGGGGGATTAATCGTTAATCGCTTTTTTTTAACCTTACGGTAAACGTTTAGCCAATTAATCGCAATTTTACAACCCTAGCATATGAATCATTTTTTTTTTGCAAGTATAGCTATCATTATTCTTTTACGGGGCTTGGCTGTGCGTAAAAGAAGGGATTCCGAGATGATGTCGTTGGGTTCCTCTCCATGTGTTTGTGGTCATCTTAAAAATTGGTAGACGAAACGTGGTTCCGGCTCCTCAGTGCAGAGGGAAATGATGAAACTGTGAAGCGCAACAAGGAGACATTATGGCTGGACATGGAAGCCTAAGGTAACCCCTTCTAAGAAACAGATGTTTAGGCCCAACCTGATATGACGAGATCAATTGGAGCCAGAGAGTCTTTAACTGTAGTTATTGTTCCAGTCCGCATAAGGCCCTGACGAAGGGGAGGGCACAGCAGTAGGTTTTAGCGTGATACCCAAGGATCCTTTCTACTGAAAAACTTGCGAAGAAGCAGACTAATATAATAAGGCTGCTTCAAGGAGAGATGGGTATGACGTGTGGAAAGGGAAGTCTGACTGCTGTAATGGTGACCACCTCCAGACTCACTGAGGTTCTCCGCCCATAAGGCGATGGTCATTGCTGGTGCAATGTAGGTATCAGTTGTTGATATTCTTTTTACCTGCTTGCCTTTTTTATGCGTTATTAGTAAATTGGGTTACAAACCCTACTTGAAGGCGAACGTTAACGCGAACCCCCGAAGGCAGCTTGAGGCGAAGGAAGGTAGAAGCAGGATGCAAAGAGGACTGAAGTTGTGGCAGCGGAATCTGATGCTGAAGGCTTGTCTAGACGAGTGGATGAAGAAGAAGGTGAAGCAGGCCGAAGAGAGAACGATGATCCTGGGAGAAGGGAAATGCCCGGAAACCGGGAGAACGCAATGGAAGTTGTTAGAACTGTTAGGGTCTTGGATGACGCAGAACGAGATGGACTGCCACAGGCTGCGAAGGGTGTCGAGGCGACAGGGAGCCCAGGCGAAGCTGGTGCTGCACACAAAGGAACAGTCTTTAAACAGAGAAGGCAAGGAGACGCCGGAGGCATATGTGGCGTTTCACCGGTGTCAGGTAGCTGAAGGCTTGGTTCAGAAGAGGAATCTTTTGGAGATAGACGAATGGCTAGAAACACTGGAAAGGGTGAAGGCAGCCGAATGGCTGCGGGCGAAGGACGAGCCGGCGAACAATAATGAGGAAAGACAGCAGCAGGACTGGACGGAAGCTACTTCGAACAGAGAAGTAGGACCTTACCCAGCAAAGGTTGTCGGGACGAAAAACGAAGGGACAAACACGAGCTTGACGACAGGAAGCTTGGAAGGACCGGCAAAAGCTGTCCAATACGCCCCGAACTTGATCTTCTGAGCAGGGCTTGCCAGTAAATGAAGTTGGAAGCCTTCGCAACAACGGTTGTACACGGAACGCTAGGCCGAACGGTGATGAGGTGCTGCTTGTGAAATCCTGGGAGAACACCTGTTCTGACGCCAACCAGGGGCAGCAGATGAAGGTCCAGGTTGGGCAGGCGATGACAGTGCAGAGCTTTGCTCAATGGATCTAGAAGATGCAACTGAAGTGGCATTCGGTGCGAAGGCTAGGTCCGAAGGAGCCGAAAGCGTTGGAGAAGAACTGCAGGAGTTCTGTGGCCAGCAAAGTACCGTCGAAGGATCCAACGAAGGAGATGTGCTTTCGGTAGGAACGACAACCAGTGAAGACGTCATCATGTCAAGTCGAAGTGGTCAAGGAGGTGAGAGCCGAGGAGGTCGCAAGCAAGATGATGTGTAGACCAAAGGTCAGGAGAGCCCAGGAGTCTACGGCGCAAAGCACCAAAGGAGGCGATGGCTAGAGTGTGTTCGGGGAGAGCGACTACGTACCGTGGAGGCCACAGAAAAAAGACGAAACCGGGTCCTAAGTCGGTGATTATATAGGAGGAGTGCGCCACATAAGCGCACACTGAGGCGACCGAGCTGGCATCATAGATCTACAAGTTCTTCTTCTGTAGGGAAGATTGCATTACAAGAAAGAATGCTATAAACTGCAGGTAATGGATATGTTCGTCGGCATATAGAATCATGTTTTATGAAAAACTGTATCAAAACTAGCTCTGGAAACCCACGCAATAGACACACAAAATCCACCACCATGCAACCTAACTAAGGGCCCTCCTTCCCGTCACTCACAAACCCATAGCAGCGAAAAAGTATCAAACCCAGCCGGCCCAATCACTACAAGGGTAATGAAACAATAAAATTCAAAACCAAACAACCACTGCAACTTTGAAGACGATCCAAAGCAGTCGAGCCACTTTTGTGTGAAGATGTTTTTGGCTTGAAGATCCAAGTCCAGGAGTAAAAATTCGCCACTGTTGACCAAATAATTGAGCGAGTTGATATTTACAAACATTATCTTTACTGGTATACTGTTGGCCAGCCTTAATACTGCAATATACAGGGTGATCCAAATGTTGTGCCTACATGAATAAATTCCAGATGATGAAATATACCCTTAAAATAAGTTAACAGTAATAATGATAAAACAGTCAGGAATCAGATGAGTGTAAAGGCAATGACCCTGACCACTTCCGTCAAGGTCATCATTTTGCTAACTTCTAAAGTAAGCACTGTAGAACACCAGTTTAAATTTGAAAGTTACAGGGAATCATTTAACATTGGCAAACCAAAAAAAAAAACAGAATGAAAATCCATGTAGAAATGTCAGTATTATGTATAAAATACACATCCCGCAAATAAACTTCATTGCAAAGGTAACTTGTCAGGCGGTGAAGCAAATGGAGAAGCTCGATGGTAGAGACCAGATAACATGTCTTTTATGCAGTCATCCCACCGCTGCGTGGATTCTCAACAATGGTTTTCGTTCAGAACCCATTCCCATTTATTGTTCAGAACAACTCCCAATAGCGGGTATTCAATAAAAATAACACACGGCTGTTTACTATTAAGTCACTGACTAAAGGAATTCCATGATGATGAACAAAGATGAAAGACGTGGCAACAACAATGCCGAAATACACAAATCAACTAACTTTACAATGTGGATCAAAAGATGCTATCCCCCGAAACCATGTTCTGGTAATTATGCAGCCACCTGTAGATTGTTGTCAGAACAAAGTCGACTTCATGCAATAGCCAATTCTTGAACCACAACTTTGAGTTACAACGGGTCTGTTTCTAGTATTGATGTCAAGAGTTCTGTGTTGTGTATAAATGCATCGAACTTGTAAATACCTACAAAAATTGCAAACTTGCAATTGTAAGACTGTTTTATTTTACTTTACCTATTTCCAGATGGGCATTTAATGTTGACTAACAAAGTAGAGGAGAAAAAAGCTAAACCATCACATTTGTATGGAATAATGAAATGAAATGAAAGGAGATGAGTACAGTATGGTGATCATCAATCAAGAAGGTGCGTGAAGTGGTGGCCTTGCTCATTGTGGCATGCTTGTGCCCGTGACGTTGCAGAATGCAGTACCCGTTCGAATGTTGCTGCTGGGGTGACTCTACATGCTGCGCGTATTTGTTCCTGCAGGTCTTCAGCTGTTGTGGTGGGGTTTGCATACACTTTGGCTTTAAGGTAGCCCCACACGAAAAAGTGGAGTTAGGTCTGACAATCGAGCTGGCCAAGCTACTGGACCACCTCGACCTATCCTCTGTCCTGGGAACAAACTAGTGTTGGGCGGTATACCGGTTCTTACGGTATACCGCGGTACCAAAATCTTGCCGGTACCAAATACCGTGACTTGAAAAAATACCGGTTTTTCCTAGTGCGCCTGGAACGCTGCGCAATTTCCGGTTGTAGAGAACGTGAAGGGCAGCGCGAAGCTTGAAGCTCCGACCAAAAATTAAACCTAGAAAAAGAATTCGGTAAGTTGAACTAATTATTACCTTATATTTCGTTTCTTGTTCTTTAACATTTGTTTTTGAACAAAATCCCCAGTGATCATTTCGAGCGAGCTGACTCGGCGCTGCTAAAGTTGCTGAAAATTCAGGCAGCCGCCTCGCTCGCGATCCCAAAAATCGAAAGTTAAAAAGCACGTGGTTTTGAAATTGTTGAAGAATTTAAGTATTTGATTGTTACTGGTGTTGTTTTGTTTTGTTTCGTGAGAGATCGATCCGTTTTTAGTAAATACTTGTTGCTATTCGCTACTGTCAAGTCATGAGTTAGGAGCGGGAGACGGTGCCAGACATGATTAATCGAAAGACAAGACAGCACTGCTATGTGCGTCGGTGCGTTCGTGGTTCTCTGGATTTTGCGTTTTTCGTTATATTTTTTTATATTACAAGTCAGGTTAGTTTTCTTGACTTGAATTTCATTGGCAGTAGGGCCCGAGGGTACCAGTTTCATGCGAAAATTGAGTTGATCGATACGGACACCGCATATGTGCGTTTAATTATGTCCAGCTTGGATTTGTCCCATCTCTAATAGTTTGTAAGTGAGAAAGTGACTTGTCGATTTGAACCGTAGGGGTGAGGGTATAAAGGAATGCCGCGTTACGTCTTTCAGCCAACTGGTAATGCGTGCGATTCGTGATTTTTTTTACGCACCGAGCTAATAAGGACTGAAATTGTATTGTTCAATTGCCCCCCCCCCC